>BLSH010433818.1:954818-979953 GCA_018402905.1 Glandirana rugosa
AAGTGTCAGCAGCCCGCCACAACAAACAGCACCACCAGCCGATAGACAACGTCTTAGCAGGAGGCAGCATTTCAGCAACATGGTGCAAGAGTATGTGGGTACACGCCTACACGTACTGCCTGATGGGTCTGCCCCATTCAACTTCTGGGTCTCCAAATTGGCCACATGGCCTGAGCTTGCCCTTTATGCCTTGGAGGTGCTGGCCTGCCCTGCAGCCAGTGTATTGTTGGAACGTGTGTTTAGCACGGCAGGGGGCGTTATCACAGACAAGCGGAGCCGTTTGTCCACATCCAATGTGGACAAGCTAACCTTTATTGAAATGAATCAGGCATGGATCCCACAAGACTTGTCTGTACCTTGTGCAGAATAAACATTTAGACCGGACTCACACAGCCATTCATATACTTCTTTTTTTGAATAGGCCTCAATACAAAAAACAAAAACCATGTTGGCTACCTCCTCCTACTCCTCTACCACCGCCACTTCCACCTACACTGCCACGGTCACGGCCTAGTCAACCCCTAGGCTCCTACTCCACATCCACCCCCCTTCCCATTTTTTTACTTGATTTTAATTTATTTTCCCTATCCCCATTTATTTGTAGGGCACTTGCCCTAGTTTGAAGATGATTTTAGAACAGTTATATGGCTTCTACCGTTAATTAATACTTTTCAGACACAGTTTGAAGATGATCCACATTCACCTTCATTTTTGCTTTTTTTATGTTTTTATTTTTTTAAAAATATTTTAAGTTATTTCCCTGTCCCCGTTTTTTTGTAGGGCACTTGCCCTACCCTTACCCCCATTTTACTTCCTTTTGCAGCCCCCTAGGGCTTTCCAGGACTTTGTTACAGGCATTTTTGTGCCTAAAAGTTTGGGTCCCCATTGATTTCAATGGGGTTCGTTGTCCGTGCGATCGTTCGGGTTCCGTCCGGACCCGGACCCGGACTTTGTCCCGAAGTTCGGACGGACCAGCAGAACCCAAACTTCCAGAGGTTCGCTCAACTCTAATTATAGAACATCTCATCCTGCATTACTGAACGATCTGATTGTGGACTAGGTAGAGTTACTAGTACTGCTGCTTTGAAGGACAGATTGCAGACCTCATCCATCTGACTGGACTAGGTAGAGTCTGTTGCTTTAAGGGAAAGATTATTGTTCTAAAATCATCTCCAAGTTCTATAAGGAAAGTTTCTTCCAGCCGCATAGAGAGCCATATTATTGTTCTAAAATAACAACAATAATATGGCTCTCTATGCGGCTGGAAGAAACTTTCCTTATAGAACTTGGAGATGATTTTAGAACAATAATATGGCTCTCTATGCGGCTGGATGAAACTTTCCCTATAGAACTTGGAGATGATTTTAGAACAATAATATGGCTCTCAGTCTCTATGCGGCTGGATGAAACTTTCCCTATAGAACTTGGAGATGATTTTAGAACAATAATATGGCTCTCTATGCGGCTGGAAGAAACTTTCCCTATAGAACTTGGAGATGATTTTAAATCATCATTTCTTGCACAAAAATAAAAAAAACAGTGTTGGCTACCTCCTCCACCGCCACTTTCACCGCCTCCTCAACCTCCAACTCCACATCCACCTCCATTTTTGCTTTTTTTATGTGATTTTAGCTTAAAAATTATTTCCCTATCCCCATTTCTTTGTAGGTCACTTGTCCGACTCTTACCCTCATTTTCCTTCCTTTTGCAGACCTCTAGGACTTGCCAGGACTTTGTCACAGACATTTTTGTGCCTAAAAGTTTGGGTCCCCATTGATTTCAATAGGGTTCAGGGTCCGGGACAAAGTTCGGGTCAAGTCCGGTCCCGAACCCGGACTTTGTCCGGAAGTTCGGCCGAACCTGCAAAACCCAAACTTGCAGAGGTTCGATCAACTCTATTTATGAGGAAAGATTCTTTATTTGCAAAGTTTTTAAAAGAATAGTGTTTTTATAAAAAAAATTCAAATTTATCAGTATTTTTTTCTTTATCCCCTTCAGCCCCAGAAGGATTTACCCCCTTAATGACCAGAGCACTTTTTGCGATTCGGCACTGCATCGTTTTAACTGACAATTGCACGGTCGTGCGACATTGTACCAAAACGAAATTCATGTCCTTTTTTCCCCACAAATAGAGCTTTCACCTCTGCGTCACTTCTGATCACTGCTATAAACAAAAAAAGAGTGACAATTTTGAAAAAGAAACAATGTTTTACTTTTTTCTACAATAAATGTCCAAAAAAAAGTAAAAAAACAAATGTATTCATCATTTTAGGCCGATATATATTCTTCTACATATTTGTGGTAAAAAAAAACCTGCAATAGGCATTTATTGATTGGTTTGCGCAATAGTTGCCGCATTTACAAACCATGAGAATTAATTTATGGCGTTTTTACTATTTTTTTTTTACTAGTAATGGTGGTGATCTGCAATTTTTATCGGGACTGTGATATTGCAGCAGACAGATGGGACATTTTTTACACTTTTCTGGGACCATTGACATTTATACAGCGATCAGAGCTAAAAATAGCCACTGATGACTGTGTAAATGCCACTGGCAGGGAAGAGGTTAACCTGCATGGGGCAATCCAGGGGTTAACTGTGTTCCCTCAGTGTGTTCTAACTGTGTGGGGGCTGGGCTGGCAGGAGCTTGACAGATCTAACTGATCCCGATGACATGGATGTGTACATCACTGTCATGCCGTCTGACAGAGCGGGGAACGCCGTGTTTACATCGGCGGTTCCCCGCTTTTCTTCTGTAGTAGGTGATCATGGGTCACCGGCGGACATGAAGTCCGCCCAACCCGCGGCCCCACTCAGGGAGCATGTGGCGGGCAGGAGAGCGTGCCGGGCGGCGGCGTGCGCTTGCCCCCTAGTTGCGCGTGCGTGAATCACCATTTGCAGATGGCAATCTGCGCTATGCTGCCAACTTGCAGCAGTAAATGTACACGAGCCGGTCGGGAAATGGTTAAATATCAAAAGCTTTTAAAAAAAATAATCATTATTAATTACCATCAGAAGATTGCTCTATCTGTCTCAAAAAAATTATATACGACTGTGTCATTCATTCACAGCAATCTGTGAATGAATGAACTACAAGTCCAATTTTCCATTTCAGCAGATGGCTTGTAGCTCTCAATGAACTACCAAGGTGCTCAACAGCACCTTCATAGTTCTCTGACACTTCCTGCAGCAGAGTAACTGTCTGCTCATATGGAGGTACTGGCAAACAGCTGTCAGGAGTGTCTGCAGGAGCCTGGCATCGCACCTGAAATTGATCTACTGATCATGGGTCCAATGCTTTACAGGCTCCATGTTAAAAAAAATACCAATAAATGCACATTTTTTTAAACCTGTAAACTCATGTGAAGGTATTTTTTTTAAATTTGCCTACAGAGCATTTTTACCCCTTTCCTGCCCGGGCTAATTTTCCGCTTATAGCGCTGTCGCACTTTAAATGACAATTGCACAGTCATGCAAGACTGTACCCAAACAAAGTTTTTATCATTTTTTTCACACAAATAGAGCTTTCTTTTGATGGTATTTTATTACAACTGGGTTTTTTATTATTTGCTAAATAAATGAATAAAGACCAAAAATTTTGAAAAAAAAAACTTTTTCATAGTTTGTTATAAAATTTTGCAAACAGGTCATTTTTCTCCTTCACTGATGTCGCTGATGAGGTTGTGCTGATGGGCACTGATAGGCTGCACTATTGGGCACTTATGAGGCGCCACTGATAGGCTGCACTGATAGGCACTGATGGGCACTGATGAGTTGGCACTAGTGGGCACTGATGAGGAGGCACTGGTGGGCTCTAATGAGGCTGCACTGATAGGTGGCATTGATGGGCACTGATAGGTGTCACTGATGGGCACTAATATGCAGATCTGATAGGCAGCACTGATGAGCACTGATAGGCGGCACTGATGGGCACTGGTAGCTGGCACAGATAGGTGACACTGATGAGGAGGCACTGATGGGCACTGATTAGCAACACTCAGGGGCGCTTATTGGCGGCACTGGTGGGCAATGATTAGCAGCAAAGGTGAGCACAGATTAGCAGCACTGGTGGGCACAGATTGGCAGCACTGTTGGGACTGCACTGATAATCAGGACACTGTCAGCATGAGGAAGGAGTGCCAATAACCAGCTTCTATTCACATCTGTGATCAGCTGTGATTGGACACAGTTGATCACATGGTAAAGAGCCACTGATTGGGTCTTTACCTCAATCTGTGATCAGCAGTGTCATCTGGACACTGTGATCACAGAGCGCAAAACCTGCGCCTTGCAGTGGGTGGGTGGTGGGCACAATCGAGGGAGGCCATCATATGAGGGCCTCCCAGAACTACCTGGCTGCTCTGTAGCTGTCATTTGGCTATAGCACAGTCGGCAAGTGGTTAAAAAGGAGACCTTAGAATCTAAAAAAAAAAAAAAAAACAGCTGCAGCTGCAATACCCACCTCATCTCTGGTTCTGTTTCCTTCAGACTCCTTCTGACAAATCTGCAATCTGCAGGGTCGAATGATGAGCAGCACCTTCATGTGGGGCAATTATGTTGAATTCAGTACTGGTATGGCAAGTATTCCATGCATAATTATGATTTATATATGAAGTGAAGTTTTGAATTGGAACCTGTATTTTAGGTTTATGTACCTGTTCGTTTATAGAAGCTATGCTTTGTATTTCAGAAGACTGAAAGCAGTAAAAATGGCAGTTTATCATTGTATTAATTGATTATATATCTCCTTTGCCTGCTTCATAAAATAAAGTTATTTTTCATTTCAGTACTTGAATGGTAAATTAATTCCTGTCTGCTCCATAGCCAAACACTTTTTCTCCAGAAATAAATACATTCTATTGAACTCACACAGTGCACAAAGTAATGTTAGCATCTTTAAATAATTTATATTAAGGTTTTTGGAACTTTTAATATGGTGTAGTAATTTATAATGTGAGCTTTGACAGCATCCATTTAGCTACCAAACCATCTGTGCAAAGAACGAACACAGTTCCAACAAATGCTGTATTGTCAGTCTGTATAACTTTTTCTCTAAGTAATAATATTTTCTTGATGAACTCTCATTACTTGGCATTCTTCTACTTTCCATAGCTCCATATAAAACAAGCTCAACTGGGTATAATTATACAGTATTACACATACTATTTAATACGTTTTTATGTAAGATTTATGAAGATATAAAAAAAATTCAATACTGAATATATCTATAGCACACAGTAGTTCATGATAGATAGATAGATAGATAGATAGATAGATAGATAGATAGATAGATAGATAGATAGATAGATAGTAGCTCACTAAATGAGCTCTTTATTGACAGCCACATATTTGCCCCTTTTACAGCTGATATAGCATTAAAGTGCACCTGTATTGTAAATAAAACTATTCAGCTTGCAACGTGATAATTAGTCAAGCTATAGTACTGTAGATGAACAGTTGAGTAGCTCCAGAAAAACAGATTATCAATAATCTGTAATATACAATACAAATATTGGCACTAGAGACTTGCATATATGATGTATATAAATTTGCTAGTCTAGTCCATGACAGCTGGCAGGAGGCAGATGATACTTCTAATAAGGTAACTAGCTGCAAGTAACTTCACCTGGATCAGAGAGTTGCAATAGGCTATGTAAGCACGGCTAAATATACACTATATTACCAAAAGTATTGGGCCGCATGCCTTTAGACGCACATGAACTTTAATATCATCCCAGTCTTAGTCCATAGGGTTCAATATTGAGTTGGCCCAGGACTCTATGCAGGCCAGTCAAGTTCCTCCAAACCAAACTCACTCATCTTTGTGATCTTGTTTGTGCACTGGTGCACAGTCATATTGGAACCGAAAGGGACCATTCCCAAACTGTTCCCACAAAGTTGGGAGCATAAAATTGTCCAAAATGTCTCAGTATGCTGACACCTTAAGATTTCCCTTCACTGTAACTAAAGGGCCAAGTCCAACTCCTGAAAAACAACCCCACACCATAATCCCCCCTCTGCCAAATGTTTTGGACCAGTGCACAAAGCAAGGTCCATAAAGACATGGATAAGCGAGTTTGGGGTGGAGAAACTTGACTGTCCTGATCTCAACCCGATAGGACACCTTTGGGATGAATTAGAGCGGAGATTATGAACCTGACCTCACAAATGCGCTTCTGGAAGAATGGTCAAACACTCCCATAGACAAACTCCTAAACCTTGGGGACAGCCTTCCTAGAAGAGTTGAAGCTGTTATAGCTGCAAAGGGTGGGCCAACTCAATATTGAACCCTACGGACTAAGACTGGGATGCCATTTAAGTTTATATGCGTGTAAAAGTATGTGTCCCAATACTTTTGGTAATATAGCGTATGTATAGGCAGTAGAAATGTGCATGATGGAATAATTTGTTTAATTTCAGTTTCATTAGTTAAGTAAAGTTTCATCATATTTGTTATGTTGAAATTATTCCTTTTGGAATTTGTTTTGTATATTTGGATTGGTTTAGTATATTCATAGTTCTGAATCAATTAGTATTTTCAGAAGTTATGTTATTTTGTTTTTTTGGAAGATTGTCTTTATCCCTGCTAGTCCAACCCACAAAGAGAAATGGAATGAGCTGATTGGACGATATAGACTGGAGTCACGTTCATTTCAGATTTATTCATTTTTTTATGATTTGAAGATTCTGATGGACCACCACCATCCAACCCAAGCATAATAAGCAGGAATCATATTGTTTCACTTTCATACCTTACTGTATGTATTGAAATATGTTTCCATTTTATATGCAGTGCATTTTTTTATAATCATGAAAAACGTTAATGCAAAAAGAATGGGCTGATAATCTGAGAGATAACAACAACCATGCTGCCCTCTTCCAAATAAAATAAATGAATCCGAATAATTACAGATGCATTCATTTTGGTACTATGTTGAATTAACCACTTCCTTACTGGGCACTTAAACCCCCCTCCTGCCCAGACCAATTTTCAGGTTTCAGCGCTGTCGCATTTTGAATGACAATTGCGCGGTCGTGCGACGTTGTACCCAAATAAAATTGATGTCCTTTTTTCCCCACAAATAGAGCTTTCTTTTGGTGGTATTTGATCACATCTGCGGTTTTTATTTTTTGCGCTATGAACAAAACCAAGAGCGACAATTTTGAAAAAAAAACAATATTTTTTACTTTTTGCTCTAATATATATCCCAAAATAAAAAAAAAAAAATTATTTATTGGGTTTGGCCGATTTTATATTCTTCTACATATTTTTGGTAAAAAAAATCGCAATCGGCGTTTATTGATTGGTTTGCGCAAAAGTTATCGCGTCTACAAACTATGGGAATTGATTTATGGCGTTTTTATTATTATTATTTTTTTTACTAGTAATGGCGACGATCTGCGATTTTTATCGGGACTTTGATATCCGGGCGGACATGTCGGACATTTTTGACACTTTTTTGGGACCAATGACATTTATTCAGCGATCAGAAATTTAAATGTCCACTGATTACTGTATAAATGTCATTGGCAGTGAAGGGGTTAACCAGCAGGGGGCAGTGAAGGGGTTAACAATGTTCCCTGGGTGTGTTCTAACTGTGGGGGGGATGGGCTGGTCGGGACATAACAGATCTAACGGATCCCAGTGACAGGGATCAGTAGATCTGTTTGTCCCCTGTCACAGAACGGGGAACCGCCGTGTTTACATCGGCGGTTCCCCGTTCTACTGCTCTGTACGGCGATCGCGGGTCAGGAGCGGACATCGAGTCCGCCCGACCCGCGGGCACGCCCCCGCAGCGTGCGGCGGCGGCGCGCGCGCGCCGCCGCCGCCGCCCAGAGCGCGCAGGGGGCGTGTAAAGGGGCGGACGTCCATGGACGTTCCCCCGGATTTTCAGGTCCGCGCTGTTGACGTCTTTTGTCAATAGCGCGGACCTGTAGAGGTTAAATATAATAACGCATTGTGCATTTTTCACATTAAGTGAAAAAAACTTCTCGATGATTATGCAAAATGTAAAAATAAGTCCATTCATGTGCAATTTGAATAAAACAAACTGGTTAATATATATAAAGTCCTGAAAACCAGCAACAGTCCTCAAGGTGAAGAAAAATAAGATTCCTTAAATTTTCAACAAGTGCAACACCCAGTGCACCCCAAAGGATAGATAGGGCAAATATATCTTCTTACCAGATATTAAAGTGGTTGTCAACCCTGGACAACCAATTTAACTTACAGGTAAGTCTATAATAAGGCTTACCTGTAGGTTCCCTGCATATCTGCTATACCTGCATGGTTCAGGAGATATACAGTGTAGCTGCATGTGCCAACGTCATCCAGCACATGCACATTGAAGAAACGCCCTCTGTGTTGGGCCGTGCACATAGAAATTAAACAACGGTCTCTCAATTTCAACTCCAATACAAAAGAATTTTAGATCATTTGTTATGTCGATATGTTATTTCAGATGCTTCAAACACTAACAAAAGGCCCATACTATTGCATCATGTCATCCAAAAGAAACCCATGAATACAAATTAATTTGTTGTTTTCATTATAATTTAAGTGAAAATGGTACTATTCTAATTCAAAGATTTGGATACATCCAAATCTCTGAATCACACACATTTTGTCCAAATTTAGTTTTGTAATGAAAGAATTCCACATGTCTAATAGGCAGATCTCCATACAGGAATTCCACCCATAAGCTGAAAAAGTTGTCACATTGAAGGCATGTTTGCGGCTGGACTTGAGACTCAAGGCAAATCCATATCTAAAGGCGTCACTCTTAGGCAGCCAAAAAACTGTCACATGAAGCTCTTGGAGCTCATATAGTATACTTAAGACAACGGCCAGCTAGACACACCGATCATTGCACTTGCATAATAAAGTCCATAGTAAGTTATGAGTGCTAAGCTGGACTTAAATGCCTGTCAGCTCCTAGTGACTCCTGTCCCAGTTGCCTGATATGCAGGATGGTATTACAGCTTTCTCAGCATTGTTAGTAGATGTGCTCTTCCAGCCAACCCATGTAACTGCTTGTAGGCTCTTCAGGCACCAGTGGCATCAAGCCACCATATGATCCAACATGTCGGTGGAGCAGGGGGCGGGGCCACACATACCCATGATGTCAACACTTTTCATCCTGGAACTTCCTCAGGATGAGGGAAAAACACTTGGGGGATACCTTAAAGCTGCACACAGTGTTACAGAAGAGTACATTGTAGCCCTTTAACAATTAGATTATGATTATTATTAGATTCCCTGTACCAGACCAGGCCACATGTCCTTCAACATTGAGAGGGGTCTTTTCTGCCCTCCTTGTAAAGCATCCTTGTCCCAGTGTTGAGGGACAAGGACCCCCTCACTGTCCCCTAAAAAGGGTGCAGAGGCAATATGGAAGGACTTTAACAAAATAATTTATGATTATAAGGGGGTCCCAGATATCTTCCCCCATCTAAGGGAAAGAGTACAGGGGTACTTTAGTAGCCCTTACTTATTAAATGTAAATAAACACAAACATCTTAAAAAGCCCTTTAATCAAAATAAATCAAAAACACGCTAAATGTTTTTTATTAATATCACCTGCTTAAATTCCAAATCAATCACATTGTCCATCGATGCAATGCATGTCAATCATGATGTTCAGTAAGGCTATCCTTGACAGTCATTATGATACACAAACCATTTTGTTTACCTGCTGCACTCTCATTGCTAAATGACAGATCCTCAGGATTGTAATAATATGAGATGTCAATCCTGGGTGACATCACTGAATAAATATGGTAATGACCATATTTGGCTAATGACATCACTTAGGCTCTTGTGCTATGTTAACATTAGAGTAGGTGGAATGTCAGGTGGGTTTGTGAATGGTAAACAGGCTGGGCTTGTCTTAAAACCACATCTGGCTTGAATCCAAACCTCATCCCTAATGACCAATGACTATTATTTTAATTGCACCTCACATCAATAAAATGTGGAACAATCTCATCCCTGCTTTCTTGTTATATTCCCCCATGTACACAATAACAATGTATTAAGTAAAATTGACAGAACGGAAATTGTTTCGATAAATAGTTATGTTAGAAAACATCACTAGCATTTTGGAACATTTAGAAAGGAACGAGCAAGAAAATTACCTTAAATGTTCAGGAATCTTATTTCAAACTTAGTTCAAGTTTTTATTCTTTATGTACAAATCCTTAAGGACATCAAATAAAGAAATATCATAATATTTCTTGCTTCTGGTTGCACAGCCTTTTTAGTAGAGATGAGCTTTGGGCTTGGGTCAGCAATGAGGGTGAACTAAATGGGCAGATTTAACCAATTAACACATCTGCCTGCCCTAACCTCCGACTGCAGCAACCAGAAGTTTTTTATTTAGAGACTCTATTACTACTGCTACTAAATGGCAGCTTCTGGCCACCTGGAAGGTTGTTTAAAATTTGCAAACTTGGCGGGGGTCTTCCTGGGTTTTGTCACTGGCCAAATATGGTCATGACAATAATTTGCCAATGACATTAGCCAGCATCTCTGGTGAGTTGGTTGACATTCAGCAGCTGGAAGGGTGAGAGCATACATGAGTTGTTATATTCGTGTCGGTGGGTCATTAGGGAATCAGTCATGATTGATAAAGATCCATATTGCTAGACATGTTTTTTTTGTTTATTATTTTGTTTATCAAATACTTTTTCTATGATGTATGTGTTTAAACAATTGACATTTGACTAAATGTAGTCAATGATATCACCAGAGATAGCTTGTCCAATTTTTTTTACAAACATAGGGAGGCTAGGGATCAGGAAATGTCATTTAGCAGCAGTAGTTTTTTTTTTTTATGTCACTTTTACTGGAGCACATCCTACATGAAGTGCACCACTCCATGAGTAGGTTTAAGTTATCCAGAAGAAAAGAAATGTGCCTCTAAGTGCAATATTAAAAGATTTATTGTTGAGCACAAGAGGATTAAAAACACTTACAAGATTGTAGCAGGAATCAGGCATATAAAATAGAGAGTCCTCATGCAAGTCGCTTATCCTTCATATGTCTGCAGGGGGCGGTGGAAGGAGAGAGATGTACAGCAGCTGTCAGAATCCCAGATGACGTGCAGGAGCGAGGAAGTGAGGAGACAGGGAGACGGCCCGGGTTCCAGATCCACATTGGAATGCACACGACCGATGTGGCATCAGGTGAGGGCGGTGGATGGGTAATGCGTTTCAGAGCATACGTAGCTCCTTCGTCAGACCTACACCCATATTTGCCTGGTGAGCTTATAAGAGGTGAGGGAGAGATGAAGGGACTGAGAAAGAGGAGGAGTATGGACCCAGTAATTGAATGGCTATGGAGTTGGGATTGTATAGCCAGAGACACTCTAGAAGTGCAGCCTAGTTGCGGGCATACACATGTGGATCATGTCGTTATGGTAAATAGTAGTGATGGTGCTAATCTGGGTGCCTTGAAGATGATAGTTAGAAGCATTTAAATGCCGCCTCATTTCCCCGCATGTTGTCTGGGATTCTGACAGCTGCTGGACGGCTCTCTATTTTGCCCCCCGCAGACAGACGATGGATAAGTGACTTGCAAGAGGACCTTTTTCCTACTGCAATCTTGTAAGGGTTTTTAATCCCCTTGTGCTCAACAATAAATCTTTTAATATTGCACTTCTTCTTTTCTTCGTGATCTTTCACAAAGTGAGTTACTTCTCATATAAATGCTGCCCGAAGTGCCATCTCTTCATTGCTACCCAGGACCGGCCATCCACCCTCACCAGAGCGCCCTCATCTCTCTTTGTTAAGGTATCCAGAGAATGTTAATAAAAAATTGTATATTTTTAATGTTAACCAATCCTGAATCCTGTGCTCCATGCCTTTAAATAATATATGAATCAGGAACTGCTGTATCCAAATATAAAAATACAACTTAAATACTAAAATTAATGGGACAGCACATTCATTTTTGTATTTATTTTTTTAATGTTGCCTTTTAAGTCATATTAAAAGACCTGCTCCCTAGTGTTTTTAAATATGTTTTGGCCCATGGCTTTGCTCAGTTACCCATGCCATTAAAAAAAAATGCAAATGGGTTTTGAAAAAGGCAAAAATTGAAAAAAGGCACCCTATATATCCAAGAGAAATGAGAAATGCAAACTTTACTGGTACACATGATGATACTGACATACCATAAAATGATACACTATTATCTTTAGACACGTGCGGTTTGTTTCGTTCTGAATAGAGATGAGCGAACTTCTAGAAGTCCGGGTTCTGCTGGTTCGGCCGAACTTCGGGACAAAGTCTGGGTTCGGGTCCGGACAGAACCCGAACTTTGTCCCGGACCCCGAACCCCATTGAAATCAATGGGGACACAGACTTTTAGGCACAAAAAAGGCTGTAAAATAGTCCTGGAAGGTCCTAGAGGTCTGCAAAAGGAAGGAAATGGGGGTAAGGGTGGGACAAGTGACCTACAAAGAAATGGGGACAGGGAAATAACTTTAAATATTTTTAAAAAAATAAAAACCTAAAAAATGCAAAAATGGAGATCATCTTCAAAATGGGTCTGAAAAGTATTAATTAATGGTAGAGGCCATAGAACTGTTCTAAAATCATCTTCAAACTGTGTCAAAAAAGTATAAATAAGCCGGGAGAACCCATATCACTGTTCTGCAAAATGTGTGTGTCACTTTAAATGAAACCGGGAATAAGTGCACATCTGTTCTGCAAACTTATTTAAAGTCTGTGTGTCACTTTAAATGAAACCAGGAATAAGTGCACATCTGTTCTGCAAACTTATTTAAAGTCTGTGTGTCACTTTAAATGAAACCGGGAATAAGTGCACATCTGTTCTGCAAAATTATTTAAAGTCTGTGTGTCACTTTAAATGAAACCGTGAATAACGGCACATCTGTTCTGCAAAATTATTTAAAGACTGTGTGTCAATTTAAATGAAACCGGGAATAAGTGCACATCTGTTCTGCAAAATTATTTAAAGTCTGTGTGTCACTTTAAATGAAACCGTGAATAACTGCACACCTGTTCTGCAAAATTATTTTTTCGGAAATGCGGATGTATCTGTATTTCCGAATCACAACAGTACCGAATTTAAACAAATTCGAAATAACAAAAAAAATTCGGACTAAATTTGAATTCAAATCATTTTCGAATTGTTTTCGAATACTTTTCGAATTCGAATAGTTTTCCAAAGAGAACAAAATAGAATAGAAAACAAACCCTTGCACAGACGCCGCCCCTCCCTATCCCTGCCACCTACCCCCATCCATGTGCCCGGCCCCTGTCGGGACGCCAGGTGCATGGATTCCCATGGCGTGGGTGGGGGGGGTTAAGCACCTGATTAGAGCCAGAGGCTTTAATAGGCTTCAAAAAAGGGTGGGCTTGGGGCATGGAGAGTGCGCCCTGAACCCACCCAGTTGTGTGACCATAGCAAAAAAATTTTTGCTATTTTCACACTACAGTGCCTCTCCGCCAATCAGGAAGAAGGTCAGTGAGCTTGAATCTTTGGAAAAGGAGACACGCTTGAGCTGGAGCCACCACTGCCAGCATGCCTGCGCTCCAGAGGAGGAGAGGAGATGAAAGCACCCCAGAGCAGAACAGCACTCCTGAACAAGTAAGTACCTGACCTCCCATGGGGGAGGGGTGCCATCAGTCCTGCACTGTGGGGAGGGGGGTGCTCGATGTTAGTCCCGCACTGCAGGGGGGTGGGGTGGTTTTGCCACTTTGGGCGTCTAACTACAAAGACACAGGAACCTGACTACTTGTTCTGCCACAGCCTACTGCTGCCCAGACACTTGGAGGTCACACAGAAAATAAAGAGAGGCTTTTAGTCGCACAGGCTTAATCTCACCATTCAGAGGTATTGTAGCTCCCCAGTCTACAGTGCAAGGAGATCTGGTTCCAGGGTGGAGCCCCTTGTTGAAGCAATCTGGAAATTTTATAGAGCCCTGAGTGCTTTATGTGTTACTCTTGAGCTTGTTAACCTTCATTGGGCCCAAACAGGCTCACTACACTGCACAAATACAAAAGCAATCAGTGTACAGCTTAAACCTGGGACAAATATATCTCCCATCCTGAACACAACCCATAGATTTTCCTGACTTCCTGTCACAAATTTATAATAAATATAGGAGTATTCCGCCAGCAGAATCTTACCAGTATGTGTAATAAATTGAATCATTGCTGCGCATAAAACACGTGTTACTGTTATGAAACCTTGAAAAAAACAAATATTCCCGCAAACAATATAAAAATACGAAAATAGATTTTGAACTAATAGGAAAACTAAATGAATTATTGTGCCAGTTCATATAGTGTAGTTAAACGTATAAAGTGACAGTTCATCAAATAAAGGTGATGTGAAATCCATAATGATCAAATTGTCAGTGCTTCTAAGACCATTCGTTGTGCACCTCTGCTCACAGTGCTCTCACCTTATATGAGAGCAGTGCATGTATACTCATATCAAGCTGGTTGTTTTCACCTCATATCCTGAGAGTGGGTCTTGTAATGTAGTCTGCCACTCGCTAGGGTACTGGCATCCTGCTGGGTATACCTCCTGGAGAATAAGGGTGCTGGTCCCTTTAAGAGCACCTTACACACACAATGTATGTCACTCCTGTGCCATGTAAGAATAAAGAGCATCCCCCCTAGTGTAAAACCATAATACTTTATTTGAGATTAAGATTATGCTTACATGTAAAAAAATTCTCTTAGCATTTAATGGGGTATGACATCACTTCCTGTCCGTGATCCCTCAGGTTCCGCCCTACTCATGTTATGTCATGCACCTCATGACTTCATAAGGAGAAGGCATTGCAGTGCATGTGCACACACCAGCATGTACATTTTATGCACACCATTAGTAGTAGATTGAGCCCCTGGTGTGTTGGTGCACTGTGTGTAACATTCCTTACCACAGTGTGCGCAGAACATTGTTCAGTGTGTGTAATTTGTGTGTGTGTGTGGGAGGGTGTTCTAGTTGTATTTCTCATTTGATTTCATGTTACTATTTTTATTTACTTATGCATTTAATATTGGTGTCATTGGGGGGCTTTAGTGAAATATAATTTCTGTTTCACTTTTGAGTTAGATATAAAAAATGAGGGCAATGGGTCCTCAAAGTTCACCACTTGTAAGTAAAAAAACTAGCATTTATTATTTTTTTTCTAAGGAGCCTGCAGAGCCCTGCACCCATGATCAGCAGATCAGAATAGCTCAGAATAGCTGTCTTCCCATACCTGCGATACATGCAGGCAGTTACTTGAGAGCAGGAAGCTCAATGAACTATGAAGACACTCACCAGCCCTCTCGTAGTTCACTAAGAACTACAGTAAAAATCATCAGCTGCAATGACTGTTGGTACATGTAGTGTATTAATACATAGGAAACTGTGAATTAATGATGCGACCATGTGGGAGGAGTCCCGCATGACTGTGCTGTTTTTAAATTGTGACAGTATGTGCAGGGAGAAGATCCCCAGCCCGCTGTCACAGGGACGGGGAATGAGGTGGGAGAAGGTGCTGATGGTGGGACATGTAACACATTCCAAAGGTGAACTTATTTGTTAATCTCTATCTTATCTGCTACCCTGTGCTTACTAATGAACACAGTAATGTTCAAATTTATTTAATAGCTTCGATCAGTGGCCTTTCAGTCACTGATCACAATTATTCAATTGTGAGAAATCTAAGGGACATGTCTGTTAAAATTTCATGGTCTCCGAAGAGGCCAGGTGCTTATAGCAGAAAAGAGTCTTAACCAGTGACATTGAAAGGGTTCAATAATCAGAGTTACATTTGATTTTAAAATTAGTCCATATTTTCTAAATCAAAATTGCTTTTCCAACCTTGTTCAACTATATGGCAAGCATGGAACATTTTGCTAAGCATACTTTCCTGCAAAAGTGCAGTTTACATTATGGTACACATGCTTTCTTCACTATAGATTGTTATATAAACTAAGGAATGTACAAATCACAAAAGCCAGAACAAGCAGTCTCTTTAATAGCTTTGTATAACCAGAGACACTGAACATCTGCTTTAAACTACCATGTTATCCAAACAATTCAAGTAAAAGTATGCTTTCTTGAGACAAATCAAAGTTAGCTAGGCTAGAATAATTTTATGTACACACACACACACATATATATATATATGTATATACACATATACATTATACATATACATACAGTATAATGAAGTAGGGTGAGTTTTTTGTATGCTGATGAATTTTGGATATACAATTTTTCTTTCATAGAGGTTTATTTCGTATATGGATAAAAATGAGGGTTAATTAATTAATAGCTTGAATATGTTAATGTTCATTTATATATATATATATATATATATATATATATATATATATATATATATATATACAGTATCTCACAAAAGTGATGACACCCCTCACATTTTTGTAAATATTTTATTATATCTCTTCATGTAAGCCCACAAACAGTTTGCTGAAGACAAGCAGACTAAGGACATGGATTACTGGAACCATGTCCTGTGGTCTGATGAGACCAAGATAAACTTATTTGGTTCAGATGGTGTCAAGCATGTGTCACGGCAACCATGTGAGGAGTACAAAAAGACAAGTTTGTCTTACCTACAGTCAAGCATGGTGGTGGAAGTGTCATGGTCTGGGGCTGCATAAGTGCTGCCGGCACTGGGGAGCTACAGTTCATTTAGGGAACCATGAATACTAACATTTACTGTGACATACTGATGCAGAGCATGATCCCCTCCCTTCAGAGACTGGGCTGCAAGGTAGTATTCCAACATAACAACCCCAAACACACCTCTAAGACGACCACTGCCTTGCTAAAGAAGCTGAGGGTAAAGGTGATGGACTAGCCAAGCATGTCTCCAGACCTAAACCCTATTGAGCATCTGTAGGGCATCCTCAAATGAAAGGTGGAGGAGTGCAAAGCCTCTAACATCCACCAGCTCCATGATGTCGTTGTGGAGGAGTGGAAGAGGACTCATGTGGCAACCTGTGAAGCTCTGGTGAATGCCATGCCCAAGAGGGTTAAGTCAGGGCTGAAAAAGAATGGTGGCCACACAAAATATTGACACTTTGGACATTTTGGACATTTCAACTTAGGGGTGTACTCACTTTTGTTGCCAGTGGTTTAGACATTAATGGCTGTGTGTTGAGTTATTTTGAGGGGACAGGAAATTTACACTGTTATACAAGATGTACACTCACTACTTTACATTGTAGCAAAGTGTCATTTCTTCAGTGTGTATATAGGAAAGTTGGTATTGCGCAATCTGTGGGTTAAAGTGACAAAATTATCATTTTATCCCCAAATTTAATATATTGTAAACACATTCAATATTTAAAGTGGCTCAGTGCGCAAATTCATTCAATCAAATATTGCATAAAAACATTCATAAGCATATGAATATAGTACGCATTAATAAAATATAAAAATAACAGGTTAAACAATGGATGATCAAATACCAGCTGTCTAATATGTGCAAATGGACCAAGCTTTTTCCCAATGTATCTCACTTCAAAGGTCATATAAATGTCCATATATTACTTATATCGATAAGACTAATGTCTTATGAAATAGTCTCACTTGTTCCAACAAAAAGTGACTCAGTGCTCCAAGGGTGCTCAAACGGAACAGTAAAGTGCTCAAATCATGCAGCTGGAGCCGATCTGGTGGGTCTCTTTGCACACTGCCAAAGGGGCTTCTGTGTTGGTGCTATCCCCACTCGTGCTCCCAGAACTCTCATCTTAATATAGTTTAAGATGCGCCTTTAAATAGTCATCAAACTCATACACCGGACTGCCTTCTCCTTTAAAAGCATCCCTCTGTTCTCTCCACTCTCCTCTGCCAGACTTCCACTGGACTCTGCTAGCACCTGGCGCTCAGATATCCCCCTCATATAAGTGGACAAACAAACAGGCTCCCATAGTGTAGCATCATCGAGTAAAAGCACATTTATTAACTTACAAGTGGCTGCTTACATCAAACATAGTAAAAACGAGCATTCAGGGAATAAACAGCGTTTTCCGCCTCTCACTCTACTTCCGTTATTGCGGTTCGTTCCGGCCACGTCCTACGCGTTACGTCATGTCATGTGACTTCTTTAGGGTATCTGGATTGGATGTCTCAGCTGTCAATTTATATTAGTATACTCAGAAGTAGTCCGTCGACCATTTTGTTGAAACCTACATTGTATGATCAATCACGGCCATTTTGCCAATGGTTGTCTCCCATCCCATCCACCACAGTGTGCGCGCTGTCTCCAACATCAGGTCAACAGCTTAAACGGAGGCAATTCATGTTAGCCCAAAGGATGGTCAATTGATATATGTCCCATAAGATGTGTATTACAATTACGGACTAAATGTTGACATGTGCAATGTCTAATAGCCCGGTTGTCGCCAATGGTTGATGTTATGAGCTGGTATTTAAATTATTGCGTACCCGACCCTGTGTCTGTGAGTGTGTCCATCAGGATGAGATAATGATGTGTGATGATGTAAACAGTAAATAAACATATATATTTTATTAATTTAACATTGTGTATTTACAAAACGATAAACTGTAGTGAAATAATTGTTAAAACGTTTGTATCTCTAAAAACATGTAGAAGCAAATAATGTTAAAATAAGGAAGTTTAACCACTTCCCAACCGCGCACAGTATATTTACTGTGGCAGTGTGGCACTGTCTCGCGAATCGCCGTAAATAGGCGGAGATTCACGGACCCACAGCTAGGGGGCAAGAGCCCGCCACCGGCAGTGCGCTCTCGTGCCCGCCGCACTCTGGAGGAGTGTGCCCGCGGCTCAGGTGGACCCAATGTCTGCCAACGAGGCACGATGAGCTACCAGAGGGAGAGAACGGGGAACCGCCGATGTAAACACGGAGGTTCCCTGTTCTGACAGGCGGCATCTAAGAGATCTACTGATCCCTGTCACTGGGATCAGTTAGATCTCTTATGCTGCTGACAGCAGAGCCCCTTCACAGTTAGAACATGCCTAGGGAACACAGTTAACCCCTAGATCACCCCCCCAGGTTAACTCCTTCACTGCCAATGATATTTATACAGTAATCAGTGGATATTTAAATTTCTGATCGCTGTATGAATTTCTTTGGTCCCAAAAAAGTGTCAAAATTGTCCGACATGCCCGCCCCAATATCAAAGTCCCGATAAAAATCACAGATCACCGCCATTATGAAAAAAAAAATGCAAAAACGCCAGAAATGAATTCTCATGGTTTGTAAACGCAGCAACTTTTGCGCAAATCAATCAATAAATGCCGATTGCGATTTTTTTTTACCAAAAATATGAGGAAGAATATAAATTGGCCAAAACCGATTAATAAGTTAGTTTTTTTATATTTTTTTTTTTGAATTTGTATTTTAACAAAAAGTAAGAGATACGTTTTTTTTGCAAAATTGTCACTCTTTTTTTGTTTATAGTGGTGATCAGAAATGATGCAGAGGTGACCAAATACCACCAAAAGAAAGCTCTATTTGTGGGGAAAAAAGGACACAAATTTTGTTTGGGTACAATGTCTCATGACCGTGCAATTGTCAGCTAAACGACGCAATGCCGAATTGCAAAAAGTGCTCTGGTCCTACAGTGGGAAATCCTTCTGGGTTTGAAGTGGTTAATATGTGTCGATAAAGCAAAAATAAAAATAAAATAATATGATAGGAAGCAGTAAGGACTGCGCTGTAGTGAACTGGACGCACGGGTATATATCTCGAAACCCTCTTTAATGGAGAGACACATGAAGAATAAAAATAAAAATGAATATAAAATTTAAATAAAAAATATAAAAATGAAAATAAAAATAAAAAAATGAAAATAAAAGTCAAAATAAAATAAAATAAAAATAGAATAAAAATAAAATGAAAACAAAAATAAAAAATAAAATTAAAATAAGAATAAAAATGAAAATAAATAAAAATAAATTTAAATTTAAAATACCCTCTCCGTTTATATACCAGTAGTATTTTATGGAGATCTGAATTGCAGGAATTTGAATTTAAGGGCACTTATATTGGAAATAGAGCAAAAGGAGCACACAATGCCTCAGTTATGATGCACATTGAAAATCTTCAGTATTAATCACAGTGATACTGTATCCCCATGTGTATTCTATCAGTAATTATTGAGAAAGTAATTAAGGTCAAGCTCTACATTCATACCTCTGGGGGTGAGGGTGCCAAGGGTATACAGTATATCCAGTTTGATTCTTTTTGGCTAAGGACTCTGACTTTGTGGCTTCCTCTCCATGATTTATTATATTTTTCTATTGCCCAAAATTGCAAGTAGGAGGGAGCAAAATGTTTTGAAACACTGTGTTTTTGGGGAAACCTTTAATGATGTTCTGTATATGCTCTTTGATCCTAACTTTCAGTGCTCTTTTAGTCCTCCCAACATACTGTAAATTGCATGAACATTGCAATACGTAAACAACCCCCTCAGTGTTGCATCCGATAAACTCTTTGATTGGGTATGTGCATCCAGCGGTGGTTGCTCTAAAGTCCATCCTCTTTTTTATCGTGTTATTAGCATGTTTACAGGCAAAACTGTGTTTGCAAGGGTAGATTTCGGTGCCTGTAAAAAAAGTGAAAGTTCTTTTGGGTGCGATGCATAGAAGCCCATTATGCTTCTACATTACAGGGGCATGTAGAGGAAAGTAAACCCCATCTGGGTTTACTTCCTCTTTAATCCGTTAAGAAATGTTTCTAGAGAATCTCTAATGCCATTCCAAATAATTATCAGATCGTCGATGTATTGGTTGTACATCGTCAGTTCTGGGGGCGTGTTGGTATATACACTATCTTCCTCCCATTGCGCCATGAATGCGTTAGCTAAGCTCGGTGCAAATTTGCACCCATGGCTACCCCCGTTATTTGTTTGTAATATGTTTGATTATGCCAGAAATAGTTATTTTTTAGACAGAAGTCAATGCATTTCACTAGATATTCACTAGCAAAGTGTCATTTCTTCAGTGTTGTCACATGAAAAGATATAACAAAACATTTACAAAAATGTGAGTGGTATATATATATATATATATATATATATATATATACAGTATCTCACAAAAGTGAGTACACCTCTCACATTTCATGTGACTCGTTAGTGTTACAAGGTGTCAGGTGTGAATAGGGAGCAGGTGTGTTAAATTTGGTGTTATCGCTCTCACTCTCTCATACTGATCACTGGAATTTCAATATGGCACCTCATGGCAAAGAACTCTCTGAGGATCTGAAAAAAAGTATTGTGGCTCTACATAAAGATGGCCTAGGCTGTAAGAAGATTGCCAAGACTCTGAAACTGAGCTGCAGCACGGTGACCGAGACCATACAGTGGTTTAACAGGACAGTTTCCACTCAGAACAGGTCTCGTCATGGTTGACCAAAATAGTTGAGTGCACATGCTCAGCGTCATATCCAGAGGTTGTCTTTGGGAAATAGGCATGAGTGCTGCCAGCATTGCTGCAGAGGTTGAAGGGGTGGGGGGGTAAGCTTGTCAGTGCTCAGACCATACGCCAAAGACTGCATAGAATTGGTTTGCATGACTGTTGTCCCAAAGGGAAGCCTCTTCTAAAGATGATGCACAAGAAAGCCCGCAAATAGTTTGCTGAAGACAAGCAGGCTAAGGATATGGATTACTTAAACCATGTCCTGTGGTTTGATGAGACCAAGATAAACTTATTTGTTCAGATGGTGGGTTAAGGCAGTGCTTGAATATAATGGTGGCCACACAAAATATTGATACTTTGGGGCCAATTTGGACATTTTTGGACATTTTCACTTAGGGGTGTACTCACTTTTGTTGCCAGCGGTCACATGAAAAGATATAATAAAATATTTGCAAACATGTGAGGTGTGTACTCATTTTTGTGAGATACTGTATATTTGTATATGAGTTTTTTTTATATATTTTTCCCCTTTTTTTTTCTTTTTTCTTATTTTTCCTTTTTTCATTTTTTCTGATTTCATCTGGATCACAGGTGCCCTTTTGATGATACTTTCATGAAGTATAGGGAATTGACTACATCTGATATTTCTATTGTTTCGTCATGTTACTAAATTGAATGATTTAATGCTATTGAGAAATACTTATTGATTGATTGGTTCCAAATGTTGTAATGAGTATATATATTGGTCTTTGTAATCATGTATGTATTTTTGGTTTGAAGAAGGGTGTTATCGGTTTAGCCCGAAACTGTTACCTACATATCATGAATATTTGGTAACGTTCATGTGAATTTTTGAATTAAACTATTTTAATGCAGCAATCCCTCTTATCTTTTGTTCTATATATGGCCTGTGGGAGGGCCTGATTGCTAGCACTTTACTTCATCGTAGTACACCTCGCCCTTGGAACTATATGTTATACATACAGTATATATTTAAGCTGATTGGCTACTGGGCAATGCATATATCACATACTGCATACTGTATATAAATCATGTATTGCCTATCCTTTTAAAATTATTGGCACTGGATTCCTGCAAAGTCAAGTAGAGATTGCATTCTTGAAGCTGTTAGGAGACTCAACCATTTTGGATTCAAGGAACTATGTTCCCTTATATAACAGTTTATAGCATAGTTTTAGGGGGAGGTACTGTGCAAGCCAAAGAAACAAGTTTTCTTCACAAATTCTTATGCATATCATTTAATTTAGAATAGAAAGGTAAAAAGAAACATAATTATTATTTAATAATGAGCATTTTTTGTGTAATTATTTTTGTAATTAGTAAATCATTAAATTACAGCATATTTGCTGTTGGTGTTAGTAATCAAGTGCAGTACATTTATGAGGTTGGTATTTAGGTGGCAAAACAAATTGTGACGCACATCAAAAAAAAGTTCCAGGCGCTCCTGAACAATTGCAGGCACTGAAGTAGGATGTTAAACAATTTCACAGGCTAGAGGGCCGCAGCACTCAAACCCAGGAGACAGGTGAGCAGCAGAAAAGAACATCATATGAGAGTGCGCTGGTCCACAAAAGTACGTATGACCACCAGTGGAAAAAAAGATAAAAGCAGTCACTTTATTGATTGATAATACTGAAACAAAAATTGGAGTGGAGGTAAATTACAGTCAGCTGATGTTGCACACAGACAGGTGTAAGTTTTCTCACCGGCATCCAGTATCAGTCCCTGGAAGGAGGGGGTGCCCCTGCTCCTGGAGCTCAGAGCCAGGGATGGTGATTGGTGGAGACTGGAGAGAAGAAAGGGCAAGGAAAACAGTCCAGAGTCTGGTCAGTATGTGACTACAGGTTTCGGGAATTCCCCTTCGTCAGGTCACATGACCAGGCTTCGAACAGGCTAGCAAATTTAAAGGGAACAGTCAAAGAGGAGGGGGACCATCAGTGAGTGGGAGCAAAGACCCTCATATTTGGTTTAACATTAAAAGATGTGATTGGGACTTCCGGTTACGGCGCCGCATGGGGTAGAGGGTCTCCAGCACAGCTCCCTCTCCCGGTCCAAAAATCGGCCTAAAAGACCTGCCTGGACCCTCTAATCCACCTGCCTTTCCTCAGGACAGACTTGAAGTGCCCTCCTCCTCTCAGCCTTATGGACCCCTTCGTCTAAAAAGTCGGCCCGCAAACGAATCTGCTCCATGCCACGGCGGAACGTTCGTCACTAACATGGAGGTGTCTGGGGCCCCTTCTTCACCTGGCCCTAGAGACATGAGAGACATGGAAGATTACAACAAGATTGCCCAAGCTGTGGCAGCAATCTTAGCCCCCACTATAACAGCCACAGTGGAGCAGGCTGTCAACGCAGGTATGCTCTTGATCAAAAGGGAGTTGGGAGAACACACGGCTCAATGAGGCTGAACACAGGATCTCCAACATAGAGGACGAACTCTACCAGGCACAAGCCATGGAACAGGCACAGGACAAAACAAACCAATACATCATCCAAAAATTGGAAGAATTGGAGAACAGATCTAAGAGGAGCAACTTGAGGTTCGTAGGTGTACCGGAATCTCTCCAACCGTCCGCCATCTTGGAATTCTGTGCTCGCCGCATTCCTGAAGCCCTGGGATTGCCGAGACCATACACGGTGGAAAGAGCGCACCGCTTAGGGGTCTTCTCGGCCGAAAGAAAATCTCCCCGCACAATTATCGCAAAGTACCTAAACTATGCAGATAAAGCGGACATTCTACACAGTTACAGACAAGGTAAATCTTTACTGATCGATGGAGTCAAAATCCTGATATTCTCCGACTACTCCATAGAGGTCTCCAAAAAGAGAAAAGCTTTCCAACAGGTCTTCTCAGCTCTCTATCAGCACCAGGTAAAATTTACTTTAGCCTTCCCGGCAATCCTGCGACTCAAGTCCATGGATGGAGAACAGCTTTCCTTTCAGGACCCTAAAGAAGCGGAGAAATATCTTCAATCTCTTCAACTGAACTCTCGTATTAACCCCGCTTCCAAAGCCACTTCGATACCCAGATCTCTAGACCAACGGAGTCCCCGCAAGGACTCTCCAAAACGCCTCAAACCCTCCAGCTCTGCTTCCTCAAACTTCCCCAGCTGAATTATGGTTCAGTTTAAAAAATTTTGACAAGATAAATCTGGACTCGCGCCGGTACTCGGCATCACAACCCCTTTACTAACCTACCCCCCCTGGGGGCCCACCTTGGGTCAGGTAGTACCTCATCTACATTGCTGTTCATTTGTTCCTTGATCCTTGTTATATGACTAATATTTTTACAGTTATATGTTATCCTTCTTTTTTTTCTAACATGGGTATCACCCCCTGACAGCTTTCACCTCCAAACCCCCCCCCCCCTTTTTTTTTCTCTCCAGACCGCTCGTTACATCTACTCCATGATGGACTGGGTTCCACCCGGGGGTCCCCCCCATCCAATCATTTCCCCAACACTACGGCTCATGGCCGCGCTCAGGTCTAAATAGAACAGTTTTAAAAAATTTGACTTGGTATTAAGTCGACCCCTTCAAACTCCTTCGTCTCGACCTCCCAAACTCCGCAAAACCTCTCAGGAACGCCCCTGAGGCAACCAGATCTCTAGACCCATAGCTTCACCGAAACCTTCGCCCCAATTATGCTCTCAAGTCAACTTCTCTAACTTCTATAAAGAGGCGAAGAAATCCCAGGACTT
>BLSH010433818.1:987769-1002351 GCA_018402905.1 Glandirana rugosa
TCCACATCCACCCCCTTCCCATTTTTTTACTTGATTTTAATTTATTTTCCCTATCCCCATTTATTTGTAGGGCACTTGCCCTAGTTTGAAGATGATTTTAGAACAGTTATATGGTTTCTACCGTTAATTAATACTTTTCAGACACAGTTTGAAGATGATCCACATTCACCTCCATTTTTGCTTTTTTTTGTTTTTATTTTTTTTAAATATTTAAAGTTATTTCCCTGTCCCCATTTTTTTTGTAGGGCACTTGCCCTACCCTTACCCCCATTTTACTTCCTTTTGCAGCCCTCTGGGGCTTTCCAGGACTTTGCTACAGCCATTTTTGTGCCTAAAAGTTCGGGTCCCCATTGATTTCAATGGGGTTCGTTGTCCGTGCGATCGTTCGGGTTCCGTCCGGACCCGGACCCGGACTTTGTCCCGAAGTTCGGATGGACCGGCAGAACCCGAACGTCCAGGTGTTCGCTCAACTCTAATGGTGACATCTGATGTGAAAATTGATTTCAATGGGGTTCGGGGTCCGGGTCAAAGTTCGGGTTCTGTCCAGACCCGAACCCGGACTTTGTCCCGAAGTTTGGCCGAACCAGCAGAACCCGAACTTCTAGAGGTTCGATCAACTCTACTCAGTAGACATGAACACCATCAAATCAATTTTCGACGATTTTAAACTATGCTTGGGTCTGAGGATAAACTACAACAAAAGTGAAATCCTACTCCTAGGCACATCCCCAACCCCTTCATGGACCAAGCACTCATCCTTCTCTATTGCCAAATCCCACATCACCTATCTGGGTATAAAAATAGGGAAGTTACCCTCTTCCATTTACACTTTAAACTACCCTCCCCTGATTCACAAGATCACTACTGAACTGGAAAATTGGATGGATCATCCTCTTTCGCTCCTGGGGAGGTGCCACTTATTTAAAATGGTCAGCTTTGCACGGTTGCTCTATCGCTTACCAACTATCCCACTTCCCCTTAAGCATAAAGATGTCCATACCCTAAACTCAGCTATATCTAAATTCATATGGAGACGCAAAAGACCGTGCATCGCCATGTCCAAACTGCACCTTCCCAGGAGAGAGGGAGGTATTGGTTTGCCAAATATTAGATTGTACAATTTATCCTGTTTAGTGAGGGTGGGCCTGGACTGGATTTCCAGGTCGTCTCGGTTCTCAAATTATTTTCTTGAATCCACAATGGCACACCCCTACTCTTTGGTGGCCTTGCTCCACTCAAAATAGAAACAACTTTTTCCCAGTCTCCAACACAACCTTTTACTGAGGGATACAACTATAGCATGGAGGGAGGTACGTAAGCTGTTAAAATTACCCTACAACATCTCAAGATCTCTCCCGATCCAAGGAAACCCTTCTTTTCTCCCGGGTCTTGCTCAACACCCCTAGGCAATGGGCTAACAAACTTTGCTTCCATTTGTGATCTGGACACTGGAAAACCACTCCCCTTCAGCACTGTGGCTCAACAATACTCCCCCTCTCACCTTTTCTATTACTGGCAATGTGCCAACTTCATCAACTCATCTGTCAGAGACAGATTAAAGAGATTCCAACCTTCAATTATTGATGATTTTCTTTTAGCAAAAACATATATCATCTCAGACATCTATAAACCCTTACTTCGCAAAACAACCCCTACTTTCTCCTCAACCTCCTCTGCCAACTGGGGCAAGGACTTCCATGACCCCGACTTAATGCACAAAGTTCTTCTTGGATACAATAAGCTCTTGAAACTGGTACCATGCGAATATTGGAGGGAGACACAAATGAAAATCATTCATAGAGCGCATGTTCCCTTTCTCAAGGTCAAGGACTCTCCTCAGTCCATCTCTTGCCCACACTGCAAACAAGAGAAACCTTCCTTGGCACACCGTTTTTGGTCCTGCTCATTCATATCCTCCTTTTGGGACAAGATCATAGCCTTTATCCAAGAAATTACACTGCAGCGCATACCTAAAGACCCCCTCCTTCTGATATTCGGCCACTGGGACAAACAACTACTGACGTGGTCAGATGACAAAATCCGCTCCCACAAGGACTGGACTCTCCTCTGCCTCTTTGCGGCCCGCAGGGTCATTCTCAAAAACTGGCTTTCAGCGACCTGTTTAACCCATCACAAGTCAAACTGGAGCTATCATCCCAGCTGCACAAGGAGAAAATCTTAACAGACTTCAACTGCCCTGCCGCCAAAGACCATTTCCTTTTACGTTCTTTATTGCTACCCATCCTTCAGGAAAAATTGATTCTCTCAACAACTCCTTCACCTATTTTCACCACCAACACCCAAGGCCCCGCTCGGAGGACATTCATTGAAGCTTCCACATCTTTTCCTCTCCTACCCGTAGCCAGACAGGAACCAGCTGCGAAATTAGTCACTATGGACCTCCTCGGTGTCTCGACCCTTGTCTTATCCCCCCTCCTTTTTTCTCGGCCTCCGGATCATCTGACTGTAAACCCAGAATACCACCTCAGTCACTCCAATCAAACCTTTTCCAACCAACCACCATACGATGGAAGCCTATTATTGTTACTATTGAAATTATCCTTTTCTCCATTTTCTCTCTCCCGTTCTTATTGTCAATTTTCTTTCTTTTTCAGTTTTTGGATGTTGCAGGACTCCCCCCCTCCCATTTCATTTCATTTTATTTTACACCAGTACAGACCAAAGATCCATCCAATTCTTATGGTTATTCGTACAATGTTATACTCTCATCTTATTCTTTCACCCTTGCTTTATGTAATAAAATGTTATTTCAGGCGTTGGGGATTACCCCTACCCCATTGCTGGGTAATGTATTGTATATGTTTGAAATCCTTAATAAATTCTTTTGGGAAAAAAAAAAAAAAAAAGATGTGATTGAACAATAGTTACATCAAGGCTCCATTATGCATGGGAAACATCATAAAATAAAAAACAGACAAAAAAATAAAAAAATTAACCCATGAATGCAAAAATATAAAGACACACAGACCTACAAATAAAAAATGAAGGGGGCGTGGCCTGGCGTCGGAGAGGAATGGACGCCTGATCTCTCAGCTCCTGAGCACCGGGACAAGAAAGCCTCATTAGAGAGCCCGCCAGCAATACTACAAAGCCCCAAAATGGGTAAAACATCCAGGGAACCCTCCCCGGCACGATCGCGCTCCCAGAGGAGGACGAACGCTCGCACCGGACGCAGCATCCCGGAACTCTTCCGCTCGCAATCACGCGAGCCCCCGGCTCCAGATCGGGCCTACCAGGCCGCACCACGATCCACCAGCCTAAGCCCGCCTGGAAGACAACACAACGACTCCCAACATCAGCACTCACCCAGGGCAAGGCCACTAGCGATGGAAGATCTCAGGTCAGTAGCAGAAGACATTAAAACTTCACTGACCGCTGCAATGACCGCCGCCATTACAGACCTGAGAAGGGACATACATGAGATGAACAACAGACTTGAAGACATAGAAGAAACAACAGCAGTACATAACTCAGCAATCCAGCAACTTCAAGAGTCTGTACAATCCCAAAACATCCAAATCAGAGAAATGCAGAGACATCTGGAAGACGTGGAAAACCGGGGACGCCGGCACAACATAAGGCTCAGAGGTATCCCCGAGACGATCGAACAAACCCATATCGCCCATGCGACCACCGCCATTTTTAACGACCTGCTCGGTAGACCACCTGAAACGCCAATTGAAATCGAACGCGTTCATAGAGCCCTGAAACCCAGAAGACGAGACACAGACCCCCCGAGAGACGTGATATGCTGTCTGGTTAACTTTAAGCTAAAGGAAGAAATTCTTCGCAGAGCGAGAGACCGCCAATCCCTACTATACCGCGGCACAGACATAAAGCTCTTTCAAGATCTTTCGCCTATCACGCTTCAAAATAGAAGAATACTACGCCCGCTTCTAGACCTTCTACGAGAAAAGGGCATCCCATACCGCTGGAAATTCCCATTCTGCTTATCAGCATCCTTCCAGAATCGCTCAGCAAACATACGCTTCAGGGAGGACCTGCCTTCATTCTGCGACACATTCAATCTCCCCCATCTAGATCTCCCAGACTGGTACAGCTACAACAACCAGGGAAGCCTAAGAAGAACAGCCTCCACGGATGCTATCCCAGTCCGCGACGACTTTCATATCAGACGAAGGAGATCTGCATCCCCAAGAAACACCAACGCATCAACAGGCAGAAACATGCCTAACAGCAGCCCCACTGCCTCCCCGGCCCACAGAAGACCCAGACAAGACTAAAACATACAGAATGATTCGAAGCCGTCAAAGATCTTCTCCGCAACTGAATACACCAGACCTATCCAGCCAACCCTGATACCATCACTTAACCTGCAAGAAACCCACCAAGCGCACCAGACACTACAGATCTGCAAAGGAAAGACAAGCTACAGGACTTCAGCAAGACCAGCCCTCACACCTCTCTCTCCCTGTCTGAAAATCCTTCCCTCTCCTCTTTATCCCATTACCACCATACCTCTTCGTACCTCCCTCTATTATCTTCCCCCCCCTCTCTCCTTTATTGATCTCGTTTTTACAGGCCCCACGAGTTGCAGATGCCAGAGTATCCACGAACTGTGAGACCATCATACGCTTTGCCTGCAGTCAAAATGGACATACGCTGAGGAACGCTTCCTCCTTGTCAGCGAGACCACCCTCCCCACAGCCCGCAACCTGCAGGTAACCTAATTACACCTTCGCTTCACCCTCCCATCACCAGATGCTCAAGTCCCACAAGTTACCTGCGATACCTGCCCAAGAGGCTAAAGAACAAAAACTGAACTCTGAGATCGCCCAACTAAGCCGGGCTTAACTACCCTTAACTCAAATACCCCACCCACACCTCTATCCCCCATTCAGCCACCCAACTTACAGACTCTAAACGGCCCCCTACCCCCACCCAATCAATCCTCAACAAATTGATGTACACAATGGGTTTTACCACCAGCCTGCAAACCCCATATGAAAGGTAGAGGTGCAGCTACTCATACCAGTATTTTTGCTTTATATGTTTATACCTTTGTTTTAAAATGGTTATATGTTCTAATAGTTGAAAAGGGCATAGCCCCCCAATACATATATGTTAAAATATGATGTTATCACAATACGGGTTCTCCGCATGGAGCAAAGCCGGGCGACTGTCCCCATCCCCCCCAAAACAAAACTATAACATATCAAACAAAGTGGGGAACAGATATCCCACGCACCGTAATAGGTGACACAATATATACTCTCTCACTCATACTAAATAATATCACCACAAGACCCAAATGCATAGTTGCTCAGCTCTGCTCCAGGTGGACTCACCCCCTCTGTTGTTTGAGATTACATACGGAAAATATATGCATATTGAATACCTTAATGCACTCCAAACGACGTGACGACAAACGATCTACCGACCATCCCTACAAAAACTAAACCCCCCTCAACAGAAAAAAGAGAATAAGTTCAAGCACCCAATCACCAAATACATAACATGTATCCTAACAGACCTAATGCCCCGACTCGAATCCTAACCTTATCCCCCTCCTCCCCAGACAGACAACGCCAACACAGTGCCTCTACAGCCACACAAAACATGCAACCATGCTACTAACTGACCCACCCGAACTCGGAAGAAACAACAGGTTAAGATAGTAGATTACCCAAATCCTACGGCTCAACCAAAATCCTCACTCTAAAATATAGTTTCCCAGGTGCCCCAGGAGTAACCACTAGTACCACACACACCGTACATCCTCTCCACCGCCTACCACTCTCCCACAAGACAGGGTGACACACCTCCCTGTCAACCACTACCGGAATACACTTCCACTACAAGGAGCCTATACGTAGACTCCTCCTCCGGATCACCCCTACCCCTTGAACCCAACCCTTTCCAGTGAACCCCGCCCCTCCCCCCCCCACTCCCTGCTCCCACCCCTCCCCCACAACAGCCAATAGACCCCCACCACTCGGGTCCAGACACCAGTTCATCCAGCCAGCCCTAGTGCCAGAATACAGGGCCAGAACCCTATCACACATACACGCATCAACCACCTAACACAAGACACATTCCCCCTAATTAACCCATATATCCTCAAACCAACAAGATGTCAAACATACGGTCCCAAACCAAACACACCTCTCTAAAAGCTGTCTCCCTCAACGCCCAAGGTCTCAATATACCTGAGAAACGCAGCCAGGTTCTACACCTGATGAATAAGCTTAAAACAGACATTGCTTTCATACAAGAAACGCATTTTATATCGCGGAAAATTCCCAAACTAACAAACCGCTACTTCCCGACAGTTTACCATGCCACTAACCCACATGCAAAAACCAAGGGAGTGTCTATCCTCCTATCCAAAAACCTTGATTGGACCCCTATAGACACACACATAGACGAAGACGGAAGATTTATCTTCTTAAAAGGTCTCATACAAGGCCGCCTGGTTACACTAGCAAATATATATAGCCCCAACTCGGCCCAAGTCTCTTTCTTCAGATCCATCGTACAGCATTTAGCAGAATTCCAATCAGGACTTACTATAATGGGTGGCGACTTTAATGTAGCACTATCGCCATTACTTGACACCTCAAATGGTGCAACATCCCTACCATTCAAGGCTTTAAAACAAATAAAACTACAACTCCAGAGTCTTCTCCTACATGACTCCTGGAGAACACTCCGCCCTACTGACAAAGATTATACATTTTATTCCTCACCCCATGATAAATACTCAAGAATAGATTACCTATTCCTTTCCCAAAAAGACCTACCATTCCTAACGGCAACGACAATTGAACCAATGGTCCTCTCTGACCATCATCCCATCTCAATGACCCTAACATTCCCGGAAATTACCCCATTTACCAAAATCTGGCGACTGGACGCCTCCCTATTAACCTCAGAAAAAGATGCCCAAGACATCAGAGAAACCATTCAAGATTATTTCAACAACAACGACACACCAGACACCTCCCCACTCACACAGTGGGAAGCACACAAGTGTGTAGTCAGAGGTAAAATGATAGCATTGAAAGTGGCCAAACAAAAAACCAGTCAAAAGGTCATCTCAGACCTTTTAGACAAAATTAAAAGACTCGAACAGGAACACAAAAAAATCACTAGCCCTCCAAATACTCCCAGAACTCTTGACACAAAGACAGATACTAAAAGAGGAGTTACTCCGCAAAACCAGACGACAATTCACCCTACAACAAAAGCTTTTCTAAGAATTTGGCAATAAAAGTGGAAGATACCTAGCCAGGGCACTCCACTCTAAAAAATCAAATACAACTATTCACACAATACGAGACACCCAAGGGAAACCCCTGTCAAACACCATCGATATAGCAACACAATTTGAAAAATATTACACCAATCTATATAACCTTCCTAATACGTCCACAAGGGATGGAGATACACAGACCCGAACAGACACAATTACGAAGTTTCTTGAAGAACACTGTCCTAATCAAATCCACCCAGAAGACTCCCAAGCGCTAGAAAACCCCATCTCTATAACAGAATACAAGACAGCGATTAAACAACTTAAAAATGGCAAAAGCCCAGGCCCAGATGGTCTATCTTCCGCATACTTCAAGACATACACGGATACACTGCAACCCCACTTTCTTAAAGCCTTCAACTCTATCCCCACCTCAAACGCCCCCAAAACCAGAATACTAGAAGCACACATAACGGTGATACCAAAGGAAGATAAAGACACCACCTCAACAGCCAATTATAGACCTATATCCCTTCTCAACGTTGACATTAAAATTTACGCTAAAATCCTAGCCAACCGAATACTGCCCCTACTGCCATCCCTTATTGGAAAACACCAAGTAGGCTTCATCCCTGGTAGAGAAGCCAGGGACAACACGATCAAAGCTTTGAATATCCAACACTGGCTCAAGTCCCACAATCAGAAGGGGTTCTTCCTCTCACTAGACGCGGAGAAGGCGTTTGACAGGTTGTCCTGGGACTACTTAGGAGCAGTCCTTCGAAGGCTGGGCATCCGAGACTGGATGTTCAATGCAATCATGTCCCTATACACAACCCCGTCCGCAAAAGTTAGGGTTAATGGACACCTGTCAAACGCCTTCTCCATAAAAAATGGGACGAGACAAGGATGCCCGCTATCCCCGATCCTTTTCGTCCTGACACTCGAACCCTTCCTGAACTGCCTCCAAACTAACAACAATATACGAGGCATTCCAATAGCCAACCATACGTACAAAATCGCAGCTTTTGCTGACGATATTTTGCTATTCTTACAGGAACCACATATATCCCTACCCAATCTCTTAAAAGAACTAGACCAATTTTGCCACATCTCCAACTTTAAAATCAACTATAATAAATCCCAAGCACTAAACATATCCCTTCCGGAAGAAATAGCCCTACAATGCAAACGTAATTTCCCCTTCCACTGGGCCAGAGACCACATTAAATATTTAGGAATCAATCTAACACCAAACATCGCGGACATCTTCTCCAAAAACTACATACCCACTTTGAAAACAATCATCAGTGATCTAAATAAATGGAACAAGGCCCAATTCTCCTGGTTCGGTAGAGCCGCAATTATGAAAATGAATGTCCTCCCCCGCCTGCTCTACTTTTTCCAGACCATCCCAATCAAAATCCCACCTTCCTTTTTCCAATCTTTCAACAAAGCGTGCTCCAGCTTTCTATGGAATCAAAAAAGGGCCAGAATTCCCTTCAAACAATTGTCAAGACCCAAAGCAAAAGGAGGTATAGGCCTCCCAAACCTCCAATACTACTACTGGGCGTGCCACCTAGCCAGAATAATAGATTGGTCGCTACATGGATCACACAAGGAATGGGTAGCCCTAGAAAACTCCTTCTCCCCTCTTCCAATACAATCATCACCCTGGCTATTGACACCAGACATACCCTCAAACCTCAAGTCTCACCCACTCATAAACACTACGCTTCTCTGTTTCAAAACAACATGCAAAACACTTAAAATATCATCCACCCCAGGCCCGCTTACACCCATTAAACTTAACCCCACCTTCCCTCCAGGTATGTCAGAGAATTTTTTGAAAGACATATGGCCACATAAAGAAATACGTGCCTACCACTTCTTCCAAAACAATAAGCTACTAGACAGAACCGCTCTGCCCACAAAAGACCCCTCATCAACATGCCCGCTCTGGACATACTTCCAAATAAGACATTTCCTAACATCTATAAACCAAGACCACACTGTATCTCGCCCCTTGACCCCTTTCGAATCTCTGTGTATGCAGGAACTACCGCAACAACATGTAATATCCACCATTTACAACATCTTTACCTCCAATTGCTCCATGAAATCATCCAAAATGTGTGTCAACTGGGAAAAGGAACTAGATATAGACCTAACAGAAACACAATGGGAAAATATTTCCACGCTCACACACAAATCGTCCCTCAATGTCTCAACTCAAGAAAACAGTTACAAGGTGTTGTCCCGCTGGTACAGAACTCCAGTATTGCTCCATAAAATTAACCCAGCTTTGCCAAACAAATGCTGGAGATGTGCTGACGGGATAGGCACCCTGACACACATTTGGTGGTCGTGCCCACTAATCCAACCGTTCTGGAACCAAGTCAGAGACCTAGTAGCAGATATCTCAACGTTCACACTAAAAAATACCCCAGCACAACTTCTTCTCCACCACTCAGACATCCCCATACACCAATACCGCAAAACCCTGATCCCACCGTTACTAAACTCAGCCAAACTGTGTATCCCCCTTCACTGGGGATCAACTAACCCTCCTACTGTCAAAGAATGGCTCTTACAAGTTCAGAAAACTGCGGAGATGGAAGTAAATGTAAATTCTCGGCTACGTGGGCGTGCTGGAACCAGTTCTACACCTCTGACAGATTCAAAACCCTTACAGACACTCCCCAACACCGCACACAATAAATCCACACACACAGCAAAATACCGAATCGCCCTCCTACAAAACACCTCAACATGCAACCAACATAATCAAGCCCCCCCCCCCACAAAGGGGAAGAGAGAGGGGTGGCAACTCAAAACCACTCGCTCCACACACCCCCCGCAATGAAAGGAGGGATACTAGAAAAGACCAACCTCCATTATACCTATACAACCTCACCCCTGGACTGACCAGGCCGATGGACCCGAGTGTTGGGGGCCCTGTCCCCCTCCCTTCATCCCCCCCCCCTTACCCACGACCCCCATATCCCACCCACCACAGCCTCCCTCACCATATACACACCCCCCATGATATCAGCTCTACCCGAACCAGCTCGACTAACTCCTACCCCCTTAAAGGTTCAAATTCCCTGAAACCCATAAGAAACGACACGACTAATACCCTCTCGACATTGCAAGACATGATAACAAGTCTAAGAGACCACAAGACTATAACACCAAACCCTCATGTGAAACTAACGAATTGATAGCTTTTTCATGTTATAATATATAATCACTGATGTAATCTGAAGATCTATTACTGAATCCTTTATGATGGAGTTAAGTATGTTCATTTGCCAACGACACTCTGTAAACTTTAATTACCTCTCAATAAAACTTATGGAATAAAAAAAAAAAAAAAAAATGAAAACACAAAACAGCCAATGTACAAGCAATCAAAGTGTCAAACTAGGTATTAGTGGATAGCGCTTTCGCCTGGCAGCAAAAGGGTCACTGGTTTGAATCCAAACTACGACACTATCTGCCTGGGGTTTGCATGCTCTCCCTGTGCCTGTGTGGGTTTCCTCTGGGTACTCCAGTTTCCTCCCACACTACAAAGACATGCTGTAGGTAAATTTGATCCTCTCTAAATTGGCCCTAGTATATGTATGAGTGAGTTAGGGACAATAGATTGTAAGCTCCTGGAGGGTAGGGACTGATGTGAATGTACAATGTATATGTAAAGTGCTGCGTAAATTGACAGTGCTATATAAGTACCTGAAATAAATAAATAAATAAAATTAAAGTGTGGGTGTCAAGCTCTTCATTCAACCCGTGCGGCGAGAGAGTGGCATTTGTAAATCCACATGGTTTCTCGCTTGCATAAAAGTGCAAATCATTCATTATCTGTTAAATTGCCTTTGGCTATGTGTTCAATTGCATAGACTGTGAGTAATTGAAATCCTTATTGTGATGATGGGCAAAATGGCATGGTACGCTGTGTTCTACCAGACCTTTGGTGATGGTTCTAAGATGATCTCCTACTCTAGCCCGTAGGGTTCGTATGGTTTTGCCCACATAAAGTATACCACACGGGCATGTGGCATGTACCGACCAGACTCCAGACTGTTTTCCTTCAGCTGATAGGCTCCAGATCAGCCTTTGTTCCATCCCTCTTCCTTCCCGGCTCCAGCCCCGGACTGCCTTCTCCATAGCTCATCTGTGAGCCATCTGACCTAGTCACATGATGTGACACTCAGCAATCTGGAAGCAGAGTGGCGGCAGGTGTTTTCCACCACAGTGAGCTAGAGGTAGGACCGCGGTTGCACACTGTGGCATCCTCGTCCCTTCTTCCCTCCAGTCTCCACCAACCACCATCCCTGGCTCTGAGCTCCAGGAGCAGGGGCACTCCCTCCTTCCAGGGACTATGGCTGGGTTTACACCTATGCGAATTGGATGCGCTTACACCGCATGCAGTTCGCATGACACTTGAAAACATATTGTTTTCAATGTGTCAGGTTCACATAGGTGCTGTGCATTCGCAGTCCGCATTGCACAGAATATGTGTGCATTTTCTGTGCAATGCGGTGTGAATTCCTAGGCCATTCTATTCAATGGGAGCGCCTTTGACCCGCAGATGTGCTCCGCACTGAACGGCGATTTTACGGGGATCTTTCCCCTCCTCACTGCACCTCCCCTCCCTCCCACTGCAGCTACTGCGCTGTGAGAACGGACAGGAGCAGCCGAACGCCGGCTCTGTCTCTTCTCAGCAGCAAACAGGCTGGAGTTCGCACCAGACTGGTGTGAATCCAGCCTGATAATGGATGCTGGTGAGTGAACATACACCTGTCTGTGTGCAACATCATCTGACTGTAATTTAATTTTTCAGCATAGCAATCAATAAAGTGACTGTTTTTATCATTTTTTTCCACTGGTGGTCATATGTGCTTTTGTGGTCCATCGTACTCTCATATGATGTTCAAAACATTGTGAATTGCATTATAAGATTGTATGCTTCCTCTGTATCACCTACTTCTAAGAATTACCTAATTTGTCTCCCTTAACAGTCATACTTGAGCCCCATCGAAAATAGCCCATGACACTTAGCCAACCCCCTTATACTGAATGTAATCCCTACCCTAAATGTGAGCAGTAGCACTTGACAGCAAACTTAAGCTAAATACATAACCCTTAAGCTACACCTAAAAATTAACTCCATAACATAGGAAACTTAGTTTATAGTCGTATAGCGCCAAAAGCTAATAGTGTTTGGATTGGGAGTTTTTCCTTAAAACAAGTTAAATCATAAAGTTCTATTACATGTCTCTAAAATGTGTTCCTAACACTGAGGTGCCCCCTAAACTTAACTCTCCCTTTACCTAAATAGTTAACCTAACATCTAAAAGAAAACAAAACTCCTAATAATCCCAACACTCAACGCTTGTCCTAAGCCTAAGCACTCAACCTTACCCTATCACTTAACCTTATTCCAAAACTTTTAACCAGACCCTATGAATAAAAGTCCTTTAACCCTGATCCCCAAAATTAACTAGACTGACCTTTAAACTAATGGAGAAAATTCTTAACTGCACCACAGAAAAGCAAAAATTGGTAACTAGTGCAGCTGCTATCTTTATAATGTAATCGGCACTTAAAAATATCTAAAATATTAAGAAAAAGTTTTTCCGCTCCTGGAAAACATTGGGAGATGAAATGCATAGGACGGGGCCTTTGACTTGACATCACCATGCATGCCAGGTAAATGTTTACAGTCAGGGAGTGTGGCTGGAGCCGGTCTGAAACACAAGATTTTGTGCGCTTTACCAGTGTTAATATGTTGTTGTATGGTTGTTTTCTCTTACGTTCATTGACAGACGCAGCCTCTATTCATGACACATGGGTTTATGCACATCCTACTAGGAGTAGACTAGGCAAAAAGAAAAAAGCAAGCTGACCCCTCCCAGGGGGCTGTCCTCACTCAGCATATAACCCCCCAGCTCTGCATAGCATATCAGTTTTTTTATGCCTAGTGCAAGGAGTTAGACCTGGCTCCCTTATGGGATCTGCGGTTCCCCATTTTTTATTCTTTTTGCTTTTCTCAAGCTATCTGATGAAGACTACTATCAAGTAGCCGCCTGGGTCATAGAGGATAACTCGAATCATGAAATTTCCCCAGCACGGCCGACGGATGCGAGCTACCCTTAGCTTTGGCGGGGTCTGCCGCATCGTACCCGTTCCGTGCAGGGGGGGCTAGTGGGTGCACCCCACTTACGTCCGAGTCACCGGGCTGCACTCGTGTCCAGGGGCGTTTCTAGCCTACAGCATCCCTCTCCACCTGAAGGGAGGAAGGTCTGCTACCGTGTGGCTACCCGCTACGCCCGTCGGGATTGGTGAGTGACACCTCCCCTCCCCCTCTGGGGTGCGGAGGGGGGCGACTAGCGGTACCATAATTACGGTGGAGGGTTCTGGGGTCAAGGTGTTCTTTTCCTATTCCCCCCCGCACCGCACCCCCCGCGCCAGTGGTACCACCATGCGGCGTCTTGCCTCCATTTCGCGGTGTATCGCCGCTATTTTGCCTGAGCCGCGTCTGGCGGCCATTTTGCCGTAGCCGTGGCCATTTTAATGGCTTGTTGGCCTCTTGTGACCGCTTGGCGGCCATTTTGCCGTAGTCACGGCCTTTTTTACTATGTGCTTTGGCCTCTTGTGACCGCTGCCGGCGGCCATTTTTGGTAGGTCCCTATGTCCCTCTGATAGAAAACGTGCGTGTCGGCACCGTTTTTCTCTTCCTGATCAGCGGTGCACACACAGCGGCAGCAGCTTGGCAGTGGCGGACAGCACACCTACAGTGACTGTGGAGGGCATACAGAACAGCAAGTATAGCTGACTTTTCCCTGGGATGTCGGTGGCGGCGGTGCAGAGTCCTCCTGGGCATATCCTGGTCGCTCTGTGGGGCAGTTTGGTGGGGCAGCATTGTGGGGGTGTCATGGCAAATAGGTAGAGTTGAGCGAACTTCTAGAAGTCCGGGTTCTGCTGGTTCGGCCGAACTTCGGGACAAAGTCCGGGTTCGGGTCCGGACAGAACCCGAACTTTGTCCCGGACCCCGGACCCCATTGAAATCAATGGAGACCCGGACTTTTAGGTACAAAAAATGTTGTAAAATAGTCCTGGAAGGTCCTAGAGGTCTGCAAAAGGAAGGAAATGTGGGTAAGGATGGGACAAGTGACCTACAAAGAAATGGGGACAGGGAAATAAGTTTAAATATTTTTAAAAAAATAAAAACATAAAAAATGCAAAAATGGAGATCATCTTCAAAATGGGTCTGTAAAGTATTAATTAACATTAGAGGCCATAGAACTGTTCTAAAATCATCTTCAAACGGGCTTGGGCCTGA
>BLSH010433819.1:0-10260 GCA_018402905.1 Glandirana rugosa
GTACGGCGTATGGTCTGAGCACTGACAGGCTGACCCCCCACCTCTTCAACCTCTGCTTCAACCTCTGCAGCAATGCTGGCAGCACTCATACATCTATTTCCCAAAGACAACCTCTGGCTATGATGCTGAGCACATCCACTCAACTTCTTTGGGTGACCATGGTGAGGCCTGTTCTGAGTGGAACCTGTCCTGTTAAACCGCTGTGTGGTCTTGGCCACCATGCTGCAGCTCAGTTTCAGGGTCTTGGTAAACTTCTTATTGCCTAGCCATCTTTATGTAGAGCAACAATTCTTTTTTTCAGATCCCCAGAGAGTTCTTTGCCACGAGGTGCCATGTTGAACTTCCAGTGACCAGTATGATAGAGTGAGAGCGATAACACCAAATTTAACACACCTGAGACCTTGTAACATTAATGAGTCACATGACACTGAGAAGGAAAAATGGCTAATTGAGCCCAATTTGGACATTTTCACTTAAGGGTGTACACACTTTTGTTGCCAGCGGTTTAGACATTAATGGCTGTGTGTTGAGTTATTTTGATGGGACAGCTCACTACCTCACATTGTAGCAAAGTGTAATTTCTTCAGTGTCATATAAAAAGAAATAATAAAATATTTACAAAAATGAGAGGGGTGTACTCACTATTGTGAGATATTGTATATATGTTGCTGTTTTCAAATGGTTTACAGGTGGGCGCTATCAGCCATAACCCCGGTATCTCTTTTTCAGCCTTGCTTTCTCATTAGCCACTGGATTGCTTTCTGAAGTGGCAGGAAGGGAGATCTCCCCTCCCGCTGCTCGCTGGTGTTTCTCGGGCTTACTGTTTCCACTAGCGCTCCAGAGTAGAGTTGAGCGAACCCGAACTGTAAAGTCGGGTTCGTACCGAACTTTGGGGTGTCCGGGACCCAAACCCAAGCCCCAACTTTTCAAAAAAAGTCTGGGTTCGGGGTTCTGGTATTTTATTCCACGTGTTGAATAGCTGCCATGGGCAGCCAATCAACAAGTGTTTCACTGGTTTGCCCTTAGAAACCATCACAGCCATGTCTACTAATGGCATGGCTGTGATTGGCCAGTGCATCATGTGACCCAGCCTCTATATGGGGCTGGAGTCACTGTGCTGCATGTCATATGCTCTCAGGCTAGTTTAGGGAGAGGATGCTGCTGGCTCTGTGAGGGACAGATTCCAGATATTATATAACATCTCATCCTGCATTACTGAACTATTTGATTGTGGACTAGGTAGAGATTACTAGTACTGCTGCTTTGAGGGACAGATTGCAGACCTCATCCTGCTGCACAGAACGATCTGACTGGACTAGGTAGAGTCTACTGCTTAGAGGGACAGATTATTGTTCTAAAATCATCTCCAAGTTCTATAGGGAAAGGTTCCAGCTGTTGCTTAGAGGGACAGGTTATTGTTCTAAAATCATCTCCACGTTCTATAGGGAAAGGTTCCAGCTGTTGCTTTAAGGGACAGATTATTGTTCTAAAACCATCTCCAAGTTCTATAGGAAAAGGTTCCAGCTGTTGCTTTAAGGGACAGATTATTGTTCTAAAATCATCTCTAAGTTCGATAGGGATAGGTTCCAGCTGTTGCTTAGAGGGACAGATTATTGTTCTAAAATCATCTCCAAGTTCTATTGGGAAAGGTTCCAGCTGTTGCTTTAAGGGATAGATTATTGTTTCTTGCACAAAATTAAAAAGTGCATCTACATTGCTGGTTTAAAAAAAAAAAATATTCCAAAAACGACATTTGCGGCCAACGGTGCATTTCTTGCACAAAGATAAAAAAAATGTCTACATTGCTGGTTTAAAAAAAAATAATATTCTAAAAACTACATTTGCGGCCAGCAGTGCATTTCTTGCACAAAAATAAAAAAAATGTCTACATTGCTGGTGTAAAAAAAAAAAATATTCCAAAAACTACATTTGCGGCCAACGGTGCATTTCTTGCACAAAAATAAAAAAAATGTCTACATTGCTGGTTTAAAAAAAAAATATATATTCTAAAAACTACATTTGCGGCCAGCGGTGCATTTCTTGCACAAAAATAAAAAAAACAGTGTTGGCTACCTCCTCCTCCTCCACCGCCACTTCCACCACCTCCTCAACCACCAACCTCCAACATCCACCTCCATTTTTTATTTTTTTTAGCTTAAACATTTTTTTAAGTTATTTCCCTATCCCCATTTCTTTGTAGGGCACTTGTCTGACTCTTACCCCCATTTTCCTCCCTTTTGCAGACCTCTAAGACTTGCCAGGACTTTGGTACAGCCATTTTTGTGCCTAAAAGTTCGGGTCCCCATTGATTTCAATGTGGTTCGGGGTCTGGGATAACGTTCGGGTCAAATTCCGGACCCAGACTCTTTCCCGAAGTTCGGCTGAACCTGCTGAACCTGAACTTCCAGGTGTTCGATCAACTCTAGTCTAGAGATATGATCTGACGGTGCAGCCAGCTGGTCACAGAGGCAATGAGAGACTCTATGGCCTTGGAGGACTGGAGCAAAGTCATGACATCACTTCAGCCCCAGGGTGGAAGTAAACACATTTTTTTAAAGCAAAATATCAAATTTTTTTTTTGATCTTTTGCTTTTAAAGGTAAAGGAGAGATTCGGGGTCTTTTTGGCCCCAGATTTATCCATAAAGAGGACATGTTTATTCCTTGTAATAGGAATAAAAGTGATAAAAAAATTAAAGGGGCAATGAAAGAAAAAAAAATTTTGAAGTGTTTCCATCCCTCAATGCTCACACGCAGAGGCGAACACAATCATGCACGCATATGTAAACGGTGTTCGTACCACACATGTGAGGTATCGTCGCAAACAGAGTGAGAGCAATCATTTTCTTGCTAGACCTCCTCTGTAACTGTAATCAGTTACCCTGTAAAAAGTTTTGTAGTGTCATCTATGGAGATTTTTAAGTGCCGTAATTTGTTGTCATACCATGTGCACAATTTTAAAATGAGACATGTTAGGTATCTATTTACTTCCCATAACATCATCTTTCATATTATACAAAAGAATTTCTTATGAAACCATTCTGAGTGGCTCATGAGGGGTACGTCCCCTCCTGCCTCTCGCTGGTGTTTCCCTGGCTTACCATTTCTGACGGATCGCTCGAGAAACTGATCACTTCTATGGCCTTGGAGGACCGGAGCGACTTCATAACGTCACTTACGGTCCAGGCTGGAAGTAATTTTTTTTTTTTAAAGCAAAAGATCAACTTTTTTGTTGATCTTTTGATTTTAAAGGGGTCTTTTTGACCCCAGATCTCTCCATAGAGAGGACCTGTCATCCTTATTTCTATTACAAGGGATGTGTACGTCCCTTGTAATAGGAATAAAAGTGATAAAAAATAAATAATATAGAGGGACAGTTTAAAAATAAAAAATAAAAATTAAAATAAATAAGAAAAAAAAATTGAAAGTGCCCCATCCCTCCATGCTCACGCACAGAAGTGAATGCCTTTGTAAGTCAATTCACACCACACATGTGGGGTATAGCCACAAACATTAGAGTGAGAGCAATCATTCCCTCTGTAACTCTAAACAGGTTACCTTTAAAAGGTGTTTTTTTTGTAATTCTTTATTTTGTAGGCATATAATGAACCACAGTATTACAGAAATAAAAGCATGAAAATGTGAGAGTGATACATAAATCAGGCAGTTATCACAACTTTGCCCAGAGGTGGAACAACCAAGGCATAAACAATCATATCATGACCGAGCAGCAACACAATCAGTATGCCTATGCGAGTTCCACCTACTTAGTTTCCGAATACCACTACGGAGTTATGCCGCCAGGTATTCTGGCAGGTTTGCAAAACCATCTTGAAATATATAACAAATGAGATAGAACACAAATGTGAAAAGAGCTGTATAAGAGAGAAAGAACAGAGCAGAGGGGAATGAGGGAGCGGGGGGATTTCTAGTCGTCCCTCCCCCAGGGCCCGGGGTTAAAAAAAAAGGGGGGGAGGGGGGAGAAAAAGGGATGCCACCCCATCCAAGGCGGAGCGGGGCCACTGTCTGGGTGGGAAGCATCACCGAAAGGTAAGCATCCATGTACACAAAATGATTCCAGGGTCTCCAGGTTTCTCTGTGTGCCTCCTCTGTGTTATGCAGTGTAGCTGTGAGATCTTCCATGTCCCTGAGAGCGTTCACCCTGGCGAACCACAGCGCCTTCGTGGGAGGCTCTGCAGCCTTCCAGCATAGCGGAATGCATGCCTTTGCCGCATTCAGGAGCTGCATTGTCAATGAGGGATTTGTATTTTTTGATGGGTTTCTCCGTTAGGTGAAGCAAGCAAGCAGCGGGGTTGGCGGACAAATCCATGGCCACGAGTTGCTTAATGATAGATGTAACATCGCGCCAAAACTGTTGGAGCTTGGGGCATTCCCAGAAAATGTGGATCATGGTCCCCCTACCCGTCCCACATCGCCAACACCAGTCCGGAATCTGGGGGAAGAGCCTGTGCAGAAGCGAGGGTACCCTATACCACCGGGTAAGGATCTTATAGCAAGACTCCTGTATCCTAGTGGCCATTGAAGATTTCTGAGCGAAGTGAAGGATCGTGCGTCTTTGGGCCGATGTGAAGTGGTAGGCCAGGTCTGTCTCCCACCTGGTAAAGAACAGGGGGACGTAGTCTTCCCCTGGTTGAATCAGAATGGCATAGATCAAGGATAAGGAGTGCCGTACTGGTTCGCCCCTATGGCACACCGACTCAAAGCACGTGAGGGATCGCAAGATGCCCAGAGTTCGTGCCGATCGTCGGAGGAACGAGCGTAACTGTATCCCGCTCATGAAGTCAAGGGGGGTTCTGTTAAGTGGAGAACGTCTTGGAGAACCTCGGTCGAGGACATCACGAAGTCCGTCAACCGCGAGTGTCCCCCTTCTGCTAGGCGTCGGAACTGTGCCCCCTGCAGGCCCGGAGCGAACTCCGGGTTACCCACAATGGGGACCATTGGGGACGGAAGAGGCGAGGTGGTGGTGGTACGGAATGTCTCCCGGGCTACTAGTAGAGTACCGCCGAGTGTGGGATGGGCCCCTAGGGCCCTGGGAATAGGCAAAGAGAGCCACGGCCAGCTCAATGCTGTGCCTTACGAGTCCTCCATCTCCATTGCAACCCATTGCTTTTCCCCTCCATGGCAGTACCAGTCTACTATTCTATTTAGGTGTGCCGCCCTGTAATACATCCTTATGTCAGGTAAGGCAAGCCCTCCTGCGTGCTTAGGAAGTGACAATCGGTGTAGGGCCTGGCGTGGTTTCTGGTGAGACCAAACAAACTTTCGAAACACTTGGAAGAGCGCTCGAAAGAAGTATGGGGGCAGTCTAATCGGTATGGCTTGCAAGATATAAAGTATGCGCGGTAAAACTGTCATCTTGATAGCGCTGCAGCGCCCGAACCACGTCAGGGTCAGAGAGTGCCAAAGCACCAGGTCCTTCCTCCCCTTGGCGACGAGCGGTTCATAGTTGAATTCGTAAAGTTTGGATAAATTCGACGTAATGTTGGTCCCCAAATACTTAATTTTCGAGGCAGCCCATTGAAAAGGGAAGGACTGCCAGACATTCCGAATCAATTCAGGGCTTACCGAGATGTTCAGAGCCGACGACTTGCTATAATTTAACTGAAAATGAGACAGAGAGCCATACGTCTGAAAGGCTTGCATGAGGACCGGGAGGGAGATAAGTGGGTCCGAGACGAAAAATATCAGGTCATCGGCAAACGCCGCCACCTTAAGGGCTCCGGTCGGTTTGCTGAAGCCCGGAATGTCAGGGTCTGCTCGAATTGTGCAGAGGAATGGCTCCAGGGTCAGGATAAAAATCAGGGGCGAGAGGGGGCAACCCTGCCTCGTCCCGTTGGTGATGTTGAAAAAGTCTGAGCGCGTGTCGTTGACTCTTACTGCCGCTGAGGGTCGGGAATACAGAGCAGATATCCAGCTCATCATTGATGTTCCGAGGCCCATGTGTTCCAGGGTTGCACGTATAAAGGTCCAATGGACCCTGTCAAATGCTTAATCAGCATCTGTAGAAAGCAGGAGAAGTGGCCGTTTAGAAACCTGGGCTGCATGAATCAGGTTGATGACACGCACCGTATTGTCCCGCGACTCACGTAGGGGGATAAATCACACCTGATCCTTATGAATAAGGCTTGGGATATGGGGCAGTAGCCGGTTGGCCAGCACCCGTGCAAAGAGTTTAAGATCTGTATTCAACAGAGCGATTGGCCGATAACTGCCACATTGCGCCGGGTCCTTGCCATCCTTGGGTATCAAGGATATGTATGCCCGAAGGGCGTCAACTGGCATATCCCCCCATCTACCAGGGAATTCAGCGCGGTCACCAGGTGTGCAAGGAGTGTGCCCGAGAACACCTTATAGTAGGCGGCCGTGAGGCCATCTGGCCCCGGCGTCTTTCTCGGCTTGGTCTGGGCCAGGGCCACCCCCATTTCCTCCTCTGTGATAGGTGCTTCCAGGTCTTCAAGGGCCTCAGCTGGGAGTGTCGGCATTCCTGAGGCCTGTTGCTGAGATTATGTGTGAAATGTAGGTCCATGAGCGAGGGCCCCGAAGCGCCCTTGCCAGAAGTTCCCCAGGCTTATTAGAGAACTTATTCATTTCTCCCAGGAGGGTGGGCTTCGGTCCTGCGAGTCCAGCTCAAGGCTGAGATGCACGGGGGCGTGGTCCGACATGAGAATGTCGCCAATCCAGGCTGACTGGACCTTCGCCAACACTCTATGGGTGATCAATAAATAGTCTAGCCGGGAATACGTTTGGTGAACTGAGGAATAGAAGGAATAGTCCCGTTCCTTCGGGTGTAGGGTACACCACGGGTCAATTAATTGCAGGGTGTGGAGTTTTGCTTTCAGGCACCTAAGCCGGGCGAAAGAGAGGTGTGAGGCACCCCATGAGACATCAAGGGCTGGGTCCATTGCATAATTAAGATCGCCCCTAAAAATGAGGATACCCTCCTGAAAATCCAGGAGGTCCCGTAGTAGGCCGCTCAGAAAGGAGACCTGATCCACATTGGGGAAGTATATATTCGCCAGGGTGACCATGGCCTCCCCAATCTTCCCCTTGACAAATAGGAAGCGACCCCCTGGGTCCTACCTCACCGCGGATAGAGACCAACGCACCGTATGGGCCAGAAGGATGCTCACGCCTTTTGACTTTGATATCAGAGAGGAACTGTGGTACACCGCGGGGAACGCTCTGTTACGTAGCCGGGGGATCCGGTCGTGTTTGAAATGCATTTCTTGTAAAAAAAAATGACCTGCGACTTAGCTTTTTTAAGGTCAGCCAGAAGTCTGGTATGCTTCTCGGGGGTACCCAAGCCGCGCACATTATATGAAGTAAAATTAATTGCGCCCACCACCATAATGCTACCCCCACCGGATTAAATAGGACTCCAAAAGCAAGGCCTGGGGGAAGGACCAACCGAGCAAGGGAGGGGGGACGGAGAGGGAGGGTGAGGAGAGTAGGACAAAAAAAAAGGGGGGAGGGGGGAGCGAGAATCTGCTCAGAGAGTGGGAGGAAAAAAGAAAAAAAAGAGAGGAAGCGGGAGGAGCATAAAACAGAGAGAGTAAAGATTCAAGAGATAAGGGAGATCTAAAGGTAACAATTACCCAAATCTCCTTCTGAGTTATGAAAACTCCTTCAGGAGAAAACCCTAACCTGGGAGGTGGTTAGAGTAGACAACAGAACGCAAGAGATGCACGAACCTGGGATCTGTGGAATATAGTAATGTCCAAGAACATGTCCAGCCGCACAGGCGACTGTAAATATATACGACCCTAAGGAATTAACAGTGTGATTAACAGATCAAATATATCACAGGCGTTAAACATATAAACAAAAACACCAATGGCAACGGAGAAACTTATGCCGGCCCCATCAGAGCCTCAGGTCAAGGCTTTCAACCCCTCCTCCCCCCGGCTCGGGTTTAAAGACCATCCCACCCATGCCCAGCCCCTTCGCCCGTGGGCCCCGCATCCCCACCACATCATCCGTGCACATCCGCCCTCCCCGGGGGAGAGGCAGGGCTCCCACGGAGCTGTAGGTTTCAGGGTCAGACTAGCATGTGGCCGGGGACGAGGGGGCCCACCCGCGAGCACATAGTGTAAAGAAGATAGGGGAGAAATACAGAAGTTAACCCAGGCATGAATTGCAAACGTTGCCATACAAGTGCCCATCCCCCCCATGAGAACCCAGAGATCAGGCCCAGTCTATGTTCCAGTACATCTGACCTGCTTCACCTGTCTCTCTGAGCGAAAACTTGAATGCCCCCCAGACCGCCAGGTGGGCAGAAGGATGGGAAGCAGGGGGGGTTAGCTAATGATGAAGCCTCTAGGAAGGGTCAGATGACAATATACGAGGCCTAACCAGGTCTCTGCAGGTGTGCTAGAATGCCCCCCACAATTGTTCCTGGGACCCAGTACTGCTCTGCATGCTGATGGGGGAGCCTGGAGGGGGGCAAGGCCCGGATGCCAGGAAATATAGATCCGTGAGGGCCAGGGGTAAAGGAACCACAGTCACTGCAGGCAGGGTCGGCACGTGTAACAGAAACTCCCTGTTGCCTCCAATACGCAAAGCCTGTGCTCAGAGTCCGGCCCAAGTCTCAACACTGAAACAGTTTTGCTCCTGGGTCTACTGGTAGGATTATTAGTCCTCTGAGGTAGCCGGGGTCCGCCTGGGAGGGTCAGCACTCAGGCGACGGGATCTAGCCCTACGGGACCTCTGTGGTTGTGGGGCCGGGGGTCCAGTCGTGTCCCTCTGAAGAAGAGGCTCCAACCAGTCCGGGACTTCAACGGCAGGCCTACCCAAGAATTGGAATGCCTGAGGGAGCTGAGCAGGGGAGCGCAGGTAGAAGGTGGATCCCTGTTTCTGTACAATGACGTGGAAGGGGTGACCCCACCGGTAAGTGGCCCCGGCTTCCCTAATGGTCTCCAGTAGGGGACGCACCATTCCCCGCATCATCCGGGTTTGTTTAGACACATCTGGGTACACTCTGACCGTGGCTCCATCAAAGTCCACGGGGCCGTGAGTCCATGCCCTTCTTAGAATCTCTTCTTTTATGTTGTAAAAATTCACCCTGCATAGCACAACGCGTGGCGGCGGGCTGTCTGTTGCTCCCAAAGTCATGGGACGGGGGCCCTGCACCCTATTCACACGGTCAAGTTCTAGTGCCGCAGTGGGAGCCTGCTCAAGGAGCGAGTTGAGGATGGCAGTTACTGTGATGCGTAGGTCCCCCCCATTGTAGCCTCCGGGATGCCCCTCAGGCGGAGATTGTTTCTTCTATTACGGTTTTCCCTGTCGTCAATTTTAAGTTGAATGTCTATGAGGTGTTGTTTATAGGTGGCCTGGTGTGTCTCCAGGGCATCTAGACGGGTGTTTACAGTTACTGACCCGCTCTCAACAGATTCCACCCTTTCCTCCACCTCATCTACCTGATGTTTCAAAGCGGTCAGCTCCTTGGACAGGGCCGACACTATTGAGGTGGCCATGGCTTTCATGTCCTGGTGAGTGGTGAGCTCCGCTAGCATGTCTCTAATGTCTCTCCCAGACTGCAACCCAGAGGCCCTGGAGCTACAAGAGTCTGTGGGGGAATCGGGCCGGGGGAACTCCGGAGTAGGTATGGGAGAGGGCGGGCGAGAGGACCCAGAGGTAGGCTCACCTGTCCCGCTCACCTCCGCGGCTTTCTTAGAGCCTGTCAGCACTCCAGCATGTCCGACTCGTGGCGGTGCCATCTTGGGAGTCCCCGGTGGCACAGGGAGCGAGGCTGTAGCTGAGTGTTGGCGGAGGAAATATCTTGTGATTAGAGTTGAGCGAACCTCTGGAAGTTTGGGTTCTGCTGGTCCGTCCGAACTTCGGGACAAAGTCCGGGTCCGGGTCCGGACGGAACCCGAACGATCGCACGGACAACGAACCCCATTGAAATCAATGGGGACCCGAACTTTTATGCACAAAAATGGCTGTAACAAAGTCCTGGAAAGCCCTAGAGGGCTGCAAAAGGAAGTAAAATGGGGGTAAGGGTAGGGCAAGTGCCCTACAAAAAAATGGGGCCAGGGAAATAACTGTAAATATTTAAAAAAAAATAAAAACATAAAAAAAGCAAAAATGGAGGTGAATGTGGATCATCTTCAAACTGTGTCTGAAAAGTATTAATTAATGGTAGAAGCCATATAACTGTTCTAAAATCATCTTCAAACTAGGGCAAGTGCCCTACAAATAAATGGGGATAGGGAAAATAAATTAAAATCAAGTAAAAAAAC
>BLSH010433819.1:18193-34132 GCA_018402905.1 Glandirana rugosa
AAAAGGTGTTTAAAGCATTGCCTATGGAGAATTTTAAGTAGCGTAGTTTGTTTCCATTCCACGACCGAGCGCAATTTCAATGTGTGACATGTTAGATAGCTATTTACTCAGTATAACATCATCTTTCACATTATACATAAACATTGGGTACATATTGTGTTTTTTTAATTAATTAATTAAAGTGTATTTTTTCCAAAAATATTGTGTGACATAAAAAATTACAACGATCACCATTTTATTCCTTTGGGTGTAAAAATATATAAAAGTAAAAAATGTGATCAAGCACTGCCATGCCAGTACCACATCCCTGAAATGTAACAATGAAAAAATGATATCTGTGTGGGGTGAAACCCCATCCCCACAGAGATAGATATTGGGACTTTAACGGTACTGTTTTTCTCTCTCTGAATGATCAGACTGGTATAATGATATTTATACAAAATTTATTGTTAATAAACAACATATTAAAATCACCAATTTAGAAAAGAATACATAGATACAAAATAGAAAAACTGGACAATACAGTACATTGACCAAAACAGGTCCATATGCTCTCAGTCGGCGGAATAACAGTGAACTCCAGTGACTGGTAGGTGTAGGATACGTATCTGTTCTTCCCAACGCGTTTCGCCAAAAAAAAGCGGCTTCCTCAGGGGAAATCGAGCAGAAACCAATTACAGGTATCCGTATCCTAAGTAAGTATAACACAGTTCAATAAATATAAGGTACTGATGTATTAATTACCTTCTGCATTTATACAAAGTATTCCGTTTGTCGGACATATATATATATATATCTTGTTCAAGTCTGATCATATACATATTGATTAATTGGTCTATATAAAACCTTTCATTCATATTGTACATAAAAGTAGAAAAACAGGGGTACCTTGATACTTTATGAAAGAGAGGGACACTCTGTATTTAGACCTCTGACCGTTTCGTTATCAGTCTCATAATGTTTTAGCAGGTCTGTAAATGCATATATCGCCACTGTCAGGTGTATAATAAGCCCTGATCCTCAGACGCAGAGGTGAGGTAGCTATATGATACAAAATTGTTTGTCACCAATAGATCATATCATTGTTAATCCTATGCAGGTTATCAATGGTCAAAAGGTGCAACTTACAGATTTGATGCGCCAAAACGGAGACAGACAAAGTCCAATTATCTGCACACATCACCTAGTAATTCTAATGATAGGAAGAAATATAAGTATTTGTTGGTCGTCTGGGGGTAGGTCAGACTGAGGACATTGGATAGTTTAAGCTTTTGAACACATACCCAGATTTCTTTGGGGATTGTATTGACACGATCTTATGACAGCATTATTGAATTTCATGGATGTAGATCATATGAAGCTGTCCTCCAGATCTGAAAAACCTGGGGGACAGAATACAGACCTAATAAGGGGGCCCCATATAAAAGAGCATATATCCCCCCAAAAAAAAAAAAAAAACATCACAGCAGTCATCCCCATATCCAGACGTTTACACAAAATGACGGTCCCTGATTGGGACCTCTAAATCTATTTTAAGTACCTTGTGTGTGTGGAATAGCATCAAGCGTCCGCAGATTCGTCGGCGTCTTGGCTTAAGGACAAGGGGCAAGGTTTAAATACAGAGCATTTGGCGCCAAAACGAACTGCTTGTCTTGGCACACCGGAAGTGACGCTGCAGTGCAACTGCAAAAGTTTCTCGGCTCTACAAGGGCCTGAATAATAGGTCCGCTTCCGGAGCTACAACGTGCCCCAGATCCGCCTATTTTGCATTAATGACCCTCCCAACTGTCAGCAACGGTTGTTTGACAGCCAGCAATGTGAGTGTATGTAGCAGATGGACACCGTCCGTCTCTAGTGGCTGCATCGGGTGTTATAAGGCGAACAGTATCAGCCTTTGTTATTCTACTAAGGAAAAGAGGCCATATCAGATATTGGTCGCCAAATGGCGGGACGGTGATGGCCCAGCAGGGGCCCCAGTGGGAAAACTGGGTGGACCTAAAGAGTACCGACCCGTGATGGTAGATTACATCCACAGATGGGACCCATTGCTGGAAAAGCCTCCCCGTCCCGCCATAGTTACAGGTATTAGACTAGAATTTATAAAAGTTTTTTATAATAATTTAAATCAATAAAGGCTCAGAGAGAAAAAAAAAACAAAAAAACCGAGAGCTCAAATTTTCATTATTAAGGCGCGCCAGGTGTCAGACAACTTATCCTTCCAGGGATCACAGAAGAGGATCCAGGAACGTTGTAGGCAGCTGGACATCAAACTTACAATATGTGCCAGTAACAAATAACAACCATGCATATATTATGCATCAAGTCGCACCATATTGACCATGGCTAGCCTACGATCATAGGGAAAGATCTATGTAAACAAAATGTGAGACAGGATAAAATATCCAGATATGAGACATGGGTCAGAGGTCATTTAGAGTGTCCCTATTTTTCAACTCATTTTCATATAAAGAATGTATATGCAAATATATTTGTAACACGTATAGCAACTTTTAAGCATATCTTCATGACTAAAGGAAAGGCTTATAACTTATGTTTTCGTTGAGGCCAGGTGCTTTGGTAGCCTCCAATTGGAAAATCCATTTCGTTTCCAATTGGAGTAGACGTTTATCGATGTTGCCCCCCCGAGGAGGGACTTCCACATGTTCTAAAGCGAAGAATTTCATGTGGTCAAGACCGTAATTGTGATAAAGGCCAATGTGGCGGCTGATAGCAGATTCTAGTTTACCATTAGAGATTTCATATACGTAGTCTCGGATCCTATTGAAGAATGGACGCTTGGTCTTCCCTACATAGAAGGCTCGACAAGAGCATTCCATGTAGTAGACCACTCCTACGGTACGGCAATCTATTAGAAATCTCGGAGTCCAACGAGTGCCATCCGGTAGATGTATGTGTTTTGCCTGCCAGACCCAGCCGCAAAAGTTGCAATTACCGCATTTCTTGGTGCCCCGGAGGGGTTTTACCCAGGGTATGGATTCCCTGATACTGGCCAAATGGCTATGAGTCAGGTGATCACGGAGGTTCTTAGTTCGCCTATAGGTAATCGCAGGTTTCTCGGTCACATATTTGCTCACCACTGGATCATCTAATAATAGATGCCAGTGCTGATCCAAAATATTTCTAATTTGATCCGATTCTGTTGAGAATTGGGTAATAATTCGCGTGGGTTCTTGTTTCCCATTTTTGGGGTGAGGGTAAAGGAGAGAGTCACGGGATCTGTTCTTAGTTTTATTGAATGCTTTTTTAAGACATATATAATGTATGGGGGTTCTAAAAAATCTTCTAGCAAAAAATACTGATTAAACCACTTCCCGACCGCACGCAGTATATTTACCTCGGCAGTGTGGCGTTGTCTAGTGAATCGCAGTAAATTGCGCTCTTTTGCCTGCCGCTTTCTGGAGGAGTGTGCCCGTGGCTCGGGCGCACCCGATGTCCGCTGGTGAGCCGCAATGAGCTGCCAGAGGGAAGTCCTGATAAAAATCGCAGATCGCCGCCATCACTAAACAAAAAAAAAAAAATGAAAAAATGCCAGAAATGAATTCTCATGGTTTGTAAATGCAGCAACTTTTGCGCAAACCAATAAATAGATGCTGATTGCGTTTTTTTTTTACCAAAAATATGAGGAAGAATATAAATCGGCCAAAACCCATGAATACATTTGTTTTTTTATATATTTTTTTGGATTTGTATTTTAGCAAAAAGTAAGAAATATTTTTTTTTTTTGCAAAATCGTCGCTATTTTTTTGTTTATATTGGTGATCAGAAATGACGCAGAGGTGACCAAATACCACCAAAAGAATGCTCTATTTGTGGGAAAAAAGGATGCAAATTTTGTTTGGGTACAACATCGCATGACCGCGCAGTTGTCAGCTAAAGTGACGCAGTGCCGAATCGCAAAATTTGCTCTGGTCCTACAGTGGGAAATCCTTTCGGGGTGAAGTGGTTAAACTTGTAAACAAAAAGTGCCAGAAAAGGCTTGGTCTTGAAGTGATAATGTGGGATTTATATAGCGCCAACAGTTTACACGGCACTTTACAATATAAAGGGGGACAGTATGATTACAAAACAGTTCAGTGCAGAAAGAATAGAGGGCCCTGCTCATGGAGCTTACAATCTAAGGAAGGGGTAAGTGGTACAAAATGTAATAGTTGAGGGTGATGATCTGATGGAGGTGACTCGGGTACAGTTCTTAGGTGGAGGAGGGGTAGGCTTCCCTGAATAAGTGAGTTTTCAAGGATCACCTAAAGGCGTAGGAGCTGACCAGATATACTGTGGCAGGGAGTTTCAGAGGATGGGAGAGGCTCTGGAGATACCTTGGAGGTGAGCATGGGAGGAGGTAACAAGGGAGGTAGAGAGCATGAGGTCTTGGGAGGAGCAGAGAGGACGTAGAGATTTGCAGAGAGAAGCAGCAGTCAGAGATCGGTTAGTACGGTGTATTAGTCTAGCAGCAGCATTCATAATGGATTGAAGAGGGGATAGCCTGTGCAAAGGTAGATCAGTGAGGAGGGAGTTGCAGTAGTCAAGACGGGGAATAAACAAGGAGGGAATAAGTTGTTTTGTGGTGTTGCTTGTCAGGAAGGGTCAAATTCTGGAAATGTTGCGGAGGCTCAGGTGGCAAGATTTAGCCTGTGATAGGATGTGCAGGCTGAAGGAGAGGTCAGAGTCTATGATTACATGCAGCACCCTGGCATGTGTGGAGGGACCGATGGTTGTGCTGTTTTAGATAGATTGAGTTTGAGGAAGTGGTGTGATATCCATACTGATATATCGCTCAGTAAGTTTGTGAAATGTGAGAAGATTGAGGGGGTGAGTTTAGAGATAGATCTGGGTGTCATCAGCATAGAAGGTAGTATTGGAAGCCATTGGAGGTTATCAACTGGCCCAGGCAAGAAGTATAGAGAGAGAATAGGAGGGACCCAAGTATGGAGCCTTGTGGTACCCCAACAGAAAGAGGAAGAGGAGCAAAGGAGATGGTGTTGTATGTGACACTGAGAGTGCACTGAGATAGGTTGGAGGAGCACCAGGAAAAAGCAGAGTCACAGTGGCCAAGGGAGTGGACTTTGTTGAGGAGGAGCAGGTGGTCAACTGTGTCAAAGACAGCAGAAAGGTCCAAGAGTATGAGTATGGAGTACTGCCCGTTAGTTTTAGCAGTTAGTGGGTCATTGGTGAGTTTTAGTAGGGCAGTTTAAGGGGAATGTTGTGGGCAGAACCCGGACAGTAGGGGATTGAGAAGGTTGCTGTCAGTGAGGTAGCAGCTCATACAGTTAAGGACAAGGCGTTCAAGAAGCTTGGAGGTAAACGGGAGCAGGGAGATGGGTCTTATAGTTATTCAGTGAGTGGTAGAAGTTCTACATGTGGAGGTAGTAGAGGGTAAGCATGTTTTGCAGGACAAAATGGTGGTTGGGCCCCACCATCTAGAGGCAGGGTATGTTTGCCTTTCCCCTCACACACTATTTAAGTATTTAGGTGGTTGAAAATCGTTCCTTTTCCTATTCTTCTTCCTCCTCAGAGTTGCAGAGCAGCCAATTGGTTTCCAGCTGTCTGCTGCTAATGCCCCCTCTTCTTCTGCCCCCTTTTGTGTTAGTCCCATCATAAATCTGCAATCTGGTCATAAGGGGTCAGTGGAATTATTTAATCCAATGATCACTGACTTACTAGTGGATGATCTTGGTCACGCACAAGCATCCCTCCTTTCAGATATTGATTATTGATATAAGAAGATGGTGCATTGACTGTAGAGGGTAAATAGAAGAAAACAACTGGTGTCATTGGAGGCTAATAGGGTGCCACTATCCCAGAAACAGTTTATACAAAAAGTTGTATCATGGCTGTAGGGAACTCCCAGCACTAACAATAATTCAAAAAAAGAATCTATACATAAAAACAGTTTATTACATCTTTATTATGAAACATAAAAACATATCTCAAACATGGACTGTAGACACCATACAGGAACACAACTCTAGATATACCTCTCATAGGTTTAAGTATTACAGTCTTGCTGTAAAAGCTTCATAAAGTATTTTGAGTATCACTCTTCATCATTAGAAACATTCACCTGACTTTGCAAGAATGAATAATTATAAATATGACAGAACTGAACAATAGAAACATATTACAAAATACAACACCATGGTACTCTAAATACTCACAAGCTTATAGAGAGGTTAGCAGTTGCAAGCCTACAGGTAAAAGTCAAAAACATGAAGCCTGGTAATGTGGAGATATTATCCCATGTTGAAAGGGTCTGGAAAGGATAGAAAAAGACAACAGTAAATGCAGAGATCCAGAGGGTAGCTAAGAGATCTGAAAAAATATGTGTATACATGCTGACAATAGCCCCCCACCCAAAAAAAATAAAATAAATAATAATAATACAAAAGCAGGCAAACTAACCTTAACCACAGCCCAAAATGGGTCCATCCAAGGGCATGGCCAGCAGCAACATTCCAACACCAGGAAAGATGCAGAAAACTGTGCTTCTACGTATCTCCTTTATATATGGAACAGGAAATTGCTGAAGGGGGAATTAAACGTCATAAACACAGGAAGCTGACCAGAGTGTTTACTGAAGTTACCATATATGTGTTTGTCTGAAATGCTGCCCTCTATTGGACTCCCACCATCCATGTGCAGGATATACATCATCAGCAGACTGGAAATTATGTAGCCGACACATGTGCAGTAATGGTGGCCAACTTGGAACACCCAAATATGTTCAAAATGGCCTGAATACAATCGGGCATAGAGGGGAGGTAACAGCGAGGCGGGCACCCATCAGCACACCAAGGTACAGTAAATGTGCCAATAGGGATGAAATGCCCCACAAAGCCCATTGCTGAAGTCCCCAGATAGAGAGACCCCAAGCCTGCAGTACTGAAACCAGGGGTGCCCTCAATGGCAAGCATAACGACTATCCCAAAGAACATCAAGCAGCTGGTGTACCACCTACAAAACATGCACATAATGGTCAATAAAAGTACATATTAAACGAAACACATGATTGTCAATATACGAATATCACAAATTTAAAAAAGTGTACAAAGAAATCATGATACATACATTGTAGAGGGGTCATGTGTCTCCCGAAAGGGTACAAAAAAAATGAATATACAATTTATACAGCCCTAAACGTGTATAGTAATTAGGGATGGGCCGAACGGACCCTTGTTCAGTTCGCACCAGAACTTTCGAACACCGCAAAAGTTTGGACCCAAATAACGATCCCCATTAAAGTCAATGGGACCTGAACGTCAAAAATCAAAAGTGCCCATTTTGAAGGATTATATGCAAGTAATTGGGCATACAATTGTTATAGGGGTAGGGGTCCTGCCCTGGGGAAAGGTATCAATGAAAAAAAAGTTTGTGAAAAACTTCATTTTTAAATTAGTGATTATTTGATTTTTAAAGTGAAAGCCTAAAAATGAAAAATTCCTTCTAATATAGTGCCTGGGGGGTACCTTTAGTCTACCTGTAACATGGCAAATCTGTACCATGTCTAGAATCTGCTGCAGCAATAATTGCATTTATAAAGCCAAAAAAATGACATTTTCCCTGCAAGCTGCCTTTATTTTGCTCAGCAACAGCTGAGGAGCCAGTGTGTATGATGAGGCCACGGTGTAGTGCACTGGGAACAAGATTAGAGATTTTTTTGGATAAATTCTGGTGTCACTTTGACTTTGGATAGAAGTAACGGGTGCGGAAAAATTGTGCTTTGGGTGTCGGTGGTGCCTTCACACCATAACCCTATAGAGGTGCTCTTCATGAAGGCAAGAATTGGTCTTTCTGTAAAAAAATATTTTAACCCCTACAGATCCGCGCTATTGCCGAAGTACGGCTCCAGCGCGGATCTGAAATGCCCATGGACGTCGTCCCCTGTGCACGCTCCTGGCGCGCCCCCTGGCGGCACGCACGTGCCGAATGCTGCGCGAGTGTGCCCGTGGGTCGGGTGGACTCGATGTCCGCCCGAGACCCGCCGATCTCTTTTAGCAGCCCCAGAACGGGGAACCGCCGATGTAAACACGGCGGTTCTCCGTTCTGTGACGGGGACATACCAGATCTACTGATCCCTGTCACTGGGATCAGTTAGATCTGTGATGTCCCGGCCAGCCCCGCCCCCCTACAGTTAGAACACACCCAGGGAACATTGTTAACCTCTTCACTGCCCCCTGCAGGTTAACCCCTTCACTGCCAATGACATTTACACAGTAATCAGTGGATATTTAAGTTTCTGATCGCTGTATACATGTCATTGGTCCCAAAAATGTGTAAAAAAGTCTGACATTTCTGCTGCAATATCGCAGTCCCGATAAAAATCGCAGATTGCCGCCATTACTAGTAAAGAAAAATAATAATAATAAAAACGCCATAAATCAATTCCCAGTTTGTAGACGCGATAACTTTTGCGCAAACCAATCAATATACGCCGATTGTGATTTTTTTTTTACTAAAAATATGTAAAAGAATATATATCGGCCAAAACTGATGAATAATGTACTTTAGCAAAAAGTAAAAAATATTGTTCTTTTTGCAAAATTGTCGCTCATTTTTTGTTTATAGCGGCGATCAGAAATGAAGCAGAGATGATCAAATACCACCAAAAGAAAGCTCTATTTGTGGGAAAAAAAGGACGCAAATTTTATTTGGGTACAACGTCGCACGACCGCGCAATTGTCATTAAAAATGCGACAGCGCTGAAAGCCAAAAATTGGTCTGGGCAGGAGGGGGGTTTAAGTGCCCAGTAAGGAAGTGGTTAATTATATGCACCTTTCAAACAGGTGCAGAAAAATTGGTCTTTGGGTGTCAGTGGCACCTTCCAACCGTAACCCTATAGAGGTACTCTTGATGAAAGCAAGAATTGGCCTTGCTGTAAAAAATTGCAATGATATGCACCTGTCAAAAAGGTGCAGAAAAATGACTCTTTGGGTGTCGGTGGCGCCTTCCCACCGTAACCCTATAGAGGTGCTCTTGCCAAGGGGCTGAGTGGTTGGATGGTAAATGCCTTGTTAAGCATGTGGTACCCAAATGGCTGTTTTGTGCCACGTTTGATGTGCCTGAGACACAGTTTGCAGATAGCGACGGTGCGATCTTCTGCAGATGTGCTGAAAAAGACCCAGGTAGCTGAGTTTGGGAAGTGGGCCAGGAGATAACAGCTGCAGAATGTGATGGAATAGGGTGGCTGCTCTCTACTCTTTCTTGATGTCGGCCTCCTTGGGGTTGTGCCGCCTCACCTTCAATTTCCTCCTCTGCTCTATCTGGCACCCAAGTCACATCAGTGATCATCATCATCATCTCCATCTCCTCCATCTTCATCATCACCATTACCACTGGAGACAACTTGGCAATACGCTGCGGCTGGGGGAATATGAATGCCAATTTGTCTACCAGTGTTCTCCCCTCTCTCTAGGCTCATGCTCATGTTCCTGTCATCCTCAACCTCAGAACCAACATCTGAATCCAGTAATGGCTGGGCATCATCAAGGAACAAATGGCTGACACTGTGGTCAAATAACTCAGCTGTCTCCTCCATGGCTGATGTTGGGGCTATGGCAGGAATAGATGTGGACAAGAAAGCAGGTTTATCCACTCTGTCAACTGCAGGGGACTGCACACTTGTCTCTGCTTGCGTGACAGAGGATGATGAGGATGAGGAAGGTTTAGTAAGCCAGTCAACAACCTCCTCTACATGCTGTGGCTGGAAAACATGGGCAAACTCACTAAACAGAGGAAATGATGCCCTGCCTGAGGACTAGCCACCATGTCCACCTTTGCCTGTGGACACATTAGTTGCTGGCCCCCTTACAGTCCCAAGGGAACGTTTGCCTCTCCTTGTTGTCCTCACAGACATTATTGGGAGGGAGGGGAGGTGCTTGTTAACAAATGTAAAGAAGAAGTGGAAATCTGTACTTAGATGCACTTTAATCAATGTAAAGTGGTGTTTGGTGCACTTTAATTTGAGTACTCACACTACACAGACACATTCCACGGATACACTATAATATACTGCAAAATACTGCATCAAACGTACAGTGACGCACAGAACTATATGGCGTTAAACTTGCAGTAATGCACACAATTATATGGCGTTAAACTTGCAGTAATGCACAGAGAACTATATGGCGTTCAACTGGCAGTAACGCACACAGAACTATATGGCGTACAACTGGCAGTAATGCACACAGAACTATATGGAGTTAAACTGGCAGTAACACACACAGAACTATATGGAGTTAAACTGGCAGTAACGCAGACAGAAGTAAATGGAAATAAACTTGCAGTAACGCACAAAACTATATGGCGTTAAACTGGCAGTAACGCACCCAAAACTATATGACATTAAACTGGCAGTAACGCACACAGAACTATATGGCGTTAAACTGGCAGTAATGCACACAGAACTATATGGCGTTAAACTGGCAGTAACGCACACAGAACTATATGACGTTAAACTGGCAGTAATGCACCCAAAACTATATGACATTAAACTGGCAGTAACGCACACAGAACTATATGGCATTAAACTGGCAGTAATGCACACAGAACTATATGGGGTTAAACTGGCAGTAACGCACACAGAACTATATGGCGTTAAACTGGCAGTAACGTACACAGAAGTAAATGGCGTTAAACTAGCAGTAACGCAATCAAATATACAGTGTTCAACCGGCACTACACTGACGCTATCGGAACTGTCCCTACTCTATTAGCTATACACTAATATAAAGATTAGTGACACAGTCTCAATACACTTCACTGAAACTATCTGAGCTGTCCTTACTCTACATATGCACTAATGTATGTATGAATGACGCGGTCTCGTTACACTACAGTGAAACTATCTAAGCTGTCCCTACTCTAGCTACACACTATGCAAAGCTGAATGATGGTCCTCCTCACTACACTCACACTATCCCTAGACTGACACTAACTATTATTCTACACTGGCAATTGAAGCACAATAGCACAGTATAGCATACAAACTAACTAATAGCACTGAACAGAGTCCTGTTCTATCTCTCTCCAGCTGAAATCACACTGAAAATGGCTGCCATTGAAAGAATACTTTTATACTGTGGGGCGGGAATGAGCCATAATTGGATAAAGTCATGATGACAGTGTCCAATCATGACTCTAACAGTGCTCTGTGCCCTGATTGGCTGAAGCTTTCACTGCTTCATCCAATCAGGGCTTGCAATGCACTGTTCAGCGCCACAATGCATTGTGGTCAGTTCAGGGGGCGAACAAGCGGTTGAACGACCAGTTTGTTCAGATGTGCGCCAAACAACCAAACAATGAAAGTTTGGCCCAAACGTATGCTCGGGCCGAACCATTTACCCATACCTAATAGTAATGTTTCCGTTTGCATTTATGAACCTAACATCAGATGAAACCAATAAGAATTAATACTTTTTCTGAACCTTAATTTTTGACCCCCCAAGAAAGGTTAAAATCGCACAGCTTCATTCAGTCCTGAGGGAACATTGGCACTTAAAAATGTATCTTAGTTGCCTCTGTAGGAGGGCCTTGTCCTGGTTGCCCCCATTGGGATCAGGATGTATGTGGTCCAGGGCAGTGAAAATTACATTGGGGAAGTGATAATAGTGGGTTCGGGGCCACATGCCTGTCCAGGACAGGCATAGATTTCCTACCCTCATTGCATATACGTGGTCACAGATCCTCCTCCACCACTCCCCCTTTGTTTTGCCAACGTAAAAACTGCCACACTCACATGTCATTAAACATATCACTCCCTCTGTACACCAATTCACACATTTAATTGGGGAATACAGTTCACCATTGGGAAGTCTGAAGTCTTTTGTCATGTCAATGAATTTGCAGAAATAACAATTGCCACACCTAAACATACTCACAATCCTGCACAGATCTCCTTTAGCCCAGGCTTGGTTTTTTCTATGGACCAATTTTTCCCTGATTGAGGGGGCATTACAGTATGTAATCATTGGTCTAGTAGGGACCATGAAGTGATGCCAATGTTTTTGGGGATGTCTCTGATTTGTTTATGCTGTTTGGACTGAGACATAATGATCCTCATACCTTGTTCATTCTTTTCAGGTCTTGAGAGGAGAACATCCCTCCATTGTTTTTTAGCCTTTAGAAAAGCGTTCTTCAAACATTTATTACTATGCCTCAATCTAGCAAACGTTTATGAAAAAGGTTGTCCTGCATCAAGAAATCTTCCTCCTCTGAGCAGTTTTTCCTGAATCTGAGAAAGTGACTATTTGGAATAGATTTTATTAGGGGGTGGGATGGAGACTATAAAGATGACCGCCCTCTTTGACCATAACCTTGACATCCAAAAATATAATGCAAATGTGATGGCATGTCATCGTAAATTTCAGTAAAAATTAATAGAATTCAACTTTTCTTGAAAACAGGTTAACAAGTTAACAGGCTCCTCCCATATTAGAAAGACAAAGCCAAAGTATCAATTTAAAACATGTATCTTATCAGCAAACATCAACAAAGCCTCATCCACAAATAATTGTAGCTGCCACTCCTCCAGGTACAGGTTTACGTAGGACGGAACATAACAATGGCCAATTGCCTCCCCCTGTACTTGGAGGTAGTGGGAGCTGGCAAACTAGAAATGAGTTAAAATGTATTGTAGCAATCCAAGAATGAACTGAACATAGTACAGAGTTTTTGTGCTAGATTATAAGTCCCAATTTATTGGGGATATTGCTGTATAAGGCTTACACATCTATGGTAACCGAAAAGCACCAGGTGGTATAGTTAGACCATCAATAATTCCTAAAAAGTGAATTATGTCATGTAAATATGAGGGAAGACTTGTGACCATTGGGCGTAAAAAAAAGAATCTACCAACCCACTAGGATTTTCCAAATCTGGACCCTGATCTGAAATAATCTGTCTGCCTGTTGTCAAAACAGGTTTTAGGAAACTTGAACAACAGGAATTAAAAGACAGGAATTTATGGAAATGTTACCCTTATGAATTCCTGGGTGGTTGTATCAATTGTGCCCTGAGTCAGGGCCTGATCAACCAAAGTATAAAAGTCTTAATTGAAATTAGCAATGAGATTTGGCAAAATAGGATGATATCACTCAGGATTGCTCAGAATTTTTTTTACACATGCATTCGTATTGGATATTATCCATAAGTGCAGTGTTCCCCTTTTGTCAATGGGCTTTATCATAATGTGCACATTTATTCTTAGTCTCTCCAACACATCCAATGGGATTTAGTTAAATTATTAGAATTTTTCCTCGGAATATGCAAAGATTCAACATCCTTAACTATAGATCAAAGAAATGCAGAGGGCGTGGCTTGGCGTCGGAACAGCATGGACGCCTGATCCCTGAGCTCCTGCAATCCGGGGGACTTTAAGCCTTCTCTATAAGCCATCCACCACTCAATCCAGCACCAAAATGGGGAAAACATCCAGGGAACCATCCCCAGCCAGATCGCGCTCACCTCGGCGAATGAACGCCCGCTCCGGCGGCAGCATACTGGAACTCTTCCGATCGCAATCACGCGAGTCCCCGGCTTCAGATCAGGCCTACCAGGCCGCGGCACGTTCCTCCAGTCTGAGCCAACCAGGGAGACAGAGCAGCGGCTCCCAGCAGCAGGACTCAGCCAGAATACAGCCATTAGCCATGGCAGACCTCAGGTTAGTGGCAGAAGATATAAAAGAGTCACTGACTGCAGCCATGACCTCAGCCATCTCTGACCTGAAGAGAGAGATACAATCAGTGCATAATAGACTTGAGGAAACAACAATGTTACACAGCTCTGCAATACAGCAGCTTCAAGAGTCTGTACACTCCCAAAACCCCCAGCTGAGAGACATGCAGAGACACCTGGAAGATTTAGAGAACCGCGGACGCCGTCATAATATACGGATAAGAGGTATGCCTGAGACAATCGGGCACAATCTGATCACACATTCTACCATCACTATATTTAACGATCTGCTTGGCAGGCCACCTGAAACGCCAATTGAACTTGAACGCATAAATAGGGCCCTCAAACCCAGGAGACGAGATACTGACCCCCGAGAGACGTGATATGCTGTCTCGTCAACTTCAAAATCAAAGAAGATATCCTCCGCTGAGTCAGAGACCGCCAATCTCTACTATACCGCGGTACAGAAATAAAGCTCTTCCAGGACCTTTCTCCCATTACACTCCAGAATAGGAGAATACTATGCCCGCTTCTAGACCTCTTACGTGAAAAGGGCATTCAATATCGCTGGAAGTTTCCGTTCTGTCTATCTGCCTCCTTCCAGAACCAGTCGGCTACCCTACGCTTCAGGGAAGACCTTCCCTCCTTCTGTGAGTAATTTAACCTTCCACACCTAGACCTCCCAGACTGGTACAGTGGTAATCAACCTGGGAATCTAAGAAGAACAACCTCCACAGATGCTATCCCAGTTCGAGATGAATCCCACATCAGACGCCAGAGATCCACATCCCCAAGGAACTCCAGATCGTCGACAGCCAGACACACCACGACCAACAGCCCCACTTCCTCTCCAGCTCACAGGAGACCCAGACAAAATTGATTGACGAGGATGTGTTTCAGGCCTACCATCTCATCTACACTGCCCTATCTCCCTGAAACCACCACCTTAACGCCAACGCCAACGAATATCCCTAAAGACATCTGCCAGACTCACGGAAGATAACAGATCTATGGGGCAAGATCGAACAACGTAATCCCAGCTGTACTTCCTTTTTTTCTCCCCATCTGCCCCGCTCTCTCATTATCTACCAGCTCCCCTCCCCTTCTTTTTCTTCTCTTTTTATATCTCCTTTTTTCCAGCTCCTCGTGAACGTGGACGAACCCACGATCCCAAGCTACAACAACAAAAATAACTCTCTTTTGGATCCTCGCGGAGCATGAAACCCACTATGCATATCCCACACCGAGGTATTACTTCTTTTTCACCATGTGGACTGCAGGTAATACACCTTTACATCTAACCCACCTCTCACGCCACAGAGACTCCCGAGTAGCATCTTCATACTGCTACCCACGCTCCAGACTGACAAATGAGAGACAGAACTTTTTGCAAATTTAAATGTGGTTCAACACAGCCTGCCTCTCAAAAGTCACCTCTCCCACCACATAGCCTCTTTCTTTTACCCCCAATCTACAACTCTTAGCCCGATCCCTGGCCTCCTTGTGCTCCATATCTGCCTCTCCAAATAGAATATGCTCTACCTGTTTCTTTTGCGCCCCTCATCCGTACTTGCAAATGTATACATGTTCTCCCTCCCAGGGACATCGTTTCTCTTAGTTTTTGTTAACAATGTTGTTTAAGTTTAAGTTTAAATTGCTTAAGAGAGCCTAAGCCTCAATTAACGTATTGATCTTACGGCTCTCAGGTTAACACAGGCCCTCCTCGTGGAGCGATGATGTGCGACCCCACACCCTAAACAGAACACTGATCCCTACTACAGGAATAAGTATCCGATATAACAAACACAGGAACTATACAACCAACCCACTCACGATTGTGTACTATCTATGCCTTAGCATTTATGTAACTTGATCGCACAGCATCGCTCCATGGCGCTTTCTACAACCCATTTAGAAAAATGGAGGACGGCCTAACTAATATGTGCTTTATTGAACGTACCTGTTAAGATATAGACAGACCTATCTGCTAAGGTTAAGACAACTCGACTCTTGGTTAACCCAACCGAAACAGGACATGACACTAAGACTCTGACTCGCCAAACAAATACACATCGACAAGCAGAACCCTTACCTGAACGTGCTTATACCCGCCAGCTATAAACCCTCTTAACCGACTGATCCATACCACGCCATTCTCTCAAATAGGTGAGACATAAGGCTACTAAATCACATACTCCACTAAATTACAAACCTAGCACCCAGAAAGACTGGACAATCCCCCTCCTCTTTTTA
>BLSH010433819.1:61303-71476 GCA_018402905.1 Glandirana rugosa
GCCAATAATTAGACTTTTTATGAAATAACCTTTTACCAGTTTCTATACATTATTCCAGTAGTTTGTATGTATTTGTGTTATGTTGTCTTGTCTTGTGAGCTGTATTGTTTATTAACACTTAATTTTTTGCAACCGAACGCTCGAGTCGGTTTACGTGTGTCGGTCACCACAAGTCCTATTGTAATTATCTGGGAGTTACGTCTTCACATTCATTCACACACCACGACGCCTGGAACCTCCCTCAGAACCCTTTGGGACTACCGTAGGTGAATCTGGAAAAAATGATATCTGAATGGTGCCTCTAGCTGCTGGCACCATTCAGATATTAACCCTCAAAGTCTAGGACGTCCATGGACGTCCACCCGGCGGGAAGTGGTTAAGTGGATGCCATCAGGGTTTCCCAAGACTCCCTCCAAGGTCCGCAGCACCACACACTTACTTACACTTCTGCATTGAGGGTCTATTAATGTTATCCTGAACACCACTGGCTGTGTGCATTTGGCTGAGCTCGCAAGCCAACGTTTTTTAATTCACAATTATTTGTTATGTCGAGTGTTCTGTTCTGTTGTATTGTGTTTATGTATGTTTGATGACCTTATTACATATCTTTGACCATTTTCCAATAAAGTATTTTTCAGATTAATAACCGCCGTTATTATTGTCTAGTGTAGGTTGCAATTCCATAGGGTGAGAGTAGGTAGTTTTTATAAAGAAATTATAATGAGTGTGTATTATTTTACTGAAAAAAGAAAGAAACATTGCACAGACTTGATGCACACTTTAAAAATTATTTTAATTGGCTGCATTTGCAGGGGGAGATACCATACAAGTTTCAAAGAAGAAATCAAAGTTTCAGTGAATTATTTCACAGAAAGGTCCAGCAATTTTTTACAGATTACATGTACATGTAAATAACTTTAGTAGACTATGTTTTCGAGGGAAATGCCAGGCAGGTTTTCATTAAGATATCAAAAATGGAGTATTATTTCATAGAAAAAAGAAATAAATATTGTACAGACATGATGCAGAATATGTAAACAATTTACTAGGTTGGGATTTTAGAGGGAGCGACCAGGTGGGCTTTTTTGTGAAATAAAATTATAAAGTACTATGTAAGCTCCAGCCAGTGGACCAGTCTGAAAACTCACTCATTAATGGGTTCTTTACTTAGAAGAGTGGTTCATATAGTTTAGGCACATTATTTAATTTACAGATGCAGAAACTGCTTGCACTTTTACACATGCAAACCATTTGCATCCCTATCTAGGACTGTCTGACATAATGATTACAAGGGCTTGCCTGACTTTATTAGCAGCTATAGCTATAGGGGAATTAAGCATGTGGTGCTTTTATGCACTTAAGAATTTTTTTGATTTGGTGAACTAACCTGTACCACCCAAGTACTGTATGTAAAATGGAAGGCTTTGACTAGAAAAGGTAAGGCATTAGCTACAATGGGTAGGGGGAGGTACCATCATCCTATAGGTTTAAGCAAAGGGGGCAGAGATAGTCTTGGCTGTGCTTTGTATATGGGTGCCTGCATAAGCCACTGTTCATCCATTCTTTCCCCTGAAATGTAACATGCACTATTCATGTATAATGATCTGTACTACTTGATCTTTTTTTAAGATATGCGTTTTGTATTTTTAGATTTCCTCCTGATGAAGTGGTATTAACACTGCAAAACATGTTGAGGAATATACGTCCTATGCGGACCTACTATATCTGGTCTCCCTTTGGAGTGTATTAAGTACCAGTAGATCTATATAAGACACCTTTGTTTTTATTGTTCTGCCTCTGTTCTTTGAAAAGTATGTGTTTTTTCATGTTTTTCACGTTTTTTACTCTTTTTGAATAAAATTGTGCTTTTTATGTAAACATATGTTTGCTCGTTGGTACTGAGATAGTCCATTTCCTTCATCAGAGATTAGCTTGGGGAACTATCTCTGCCCCCTTTGCAAGTACTGTATGGGGTGATATGCTGCAAACAAAGGGCAGCTTTGCCTGTGTCAGTAAAATGTTCATGCTGTTGACCCTAATATAAAAAAGCCCTAGGAAAATTACATTAAAATAAAAGATACCTACCTAAAAAAAAAAAAAAAAAACCTAAAAGACTAAACACCAATCAGGTTTAATTAACTGAAAGTAAAAAAGAAATATGAAATAAAAAAAAAAAATTGTAATTCACTGCATTGTAGCAAAATAAAGCATTGTGTATAGTACTGTTCAACACAGCAGTAACTATTTCTACCCGCAAACACTCTGCCATCTCTCTCTATCTACTCTATCAAGTCTTCAAAACACACTGACTGTGTATATTACAGCATATAGTACCGTTCAGCGCTGTATGCTATAACAGCAATTTTTTCGCCTTAAAAATCAGCTGTAGATTAACAAATTGAACATATAGTAGGAGGTTGTTGTGCACCTGGAGTTAGGGTGCACTATGTTTTTAGTGCACAGCATTTTACGTTTTTTTTTTTTTTTAAGGATTCATTGATGTGTTGAAAAAAGGGTGACTAGTGAACACACTTGGCTAAAAGTCATAATTTGAAAAAATGGAGAAGTCCCCAATAAACTGAAAAAAGTAGATATTCACAGTTGAAGAGCTAGTTATCAGTCAAGAGCTGTGGACAGTTATCTTTAAAAAGATGTTTGGGTGTACAGATCTGTGCACACAGGCACAGCAAGTGCTAAAATGTACTCCAGCACTGCAAATTGAAGAACCCATGCATAGTTTGCTAAAGAAGATGTAAAGACATCCACTAAAATTTCTTATAAACTTTAACAATATCACTTGGAAATTCTATTTTATTTTAATAGCTAGCTTCATGAAAATAATAGCTATTGATAACTGATATAAAGGTCCTTTTTTGGACACTTTGTGATATGGAGTGGCAATGCTATGTCCTTGTCTCCCACAATCTACTGCCTGTAAGTCACCCTTTGACATGCTCTCCTAAAGGAAATGATATGCTGCTGTGCCAATACACATTGTTGAGGCATACTCTTGGATTGTCACCATTAAAAAAAAACAATAAAAAATGTAGCCAGCAACAATTAGGAAATATTTCCATGTATTATTATCACTGTATTGTATTTAGACAGGGAAAGGCTGTAAAGAGGCTGCACAACTTCAGCAGCATTGAGATGTACCAAAGGATAAAAAAAGTTGAAAACCCTAACCTCCCCACATTCAGTAAGGGTTTATATCCCCTTTACCAGACCAGCCAGTGCCTACAAGCCCTACACTAATCTCTTTCTATGCAACATATTAGCAGCACTCCAAATACTTTCCCTCTCACAGATAAAGCATATTGTCAATATGGCTGCTGTGATTTCACACTTTTATAGTAACAGGCATTTCTAAACCAGCTGACCTAAGTTCAAAGGCTAGACAGTGCACTATGGTCACAAAGAATTTGGTCTAATGGATTCCAGTATGAATTTACCATGTCCATCAATCTCAAACACACAGAGTTTTCTTCAAATCTATGGTAGTGGTAAACTTGAACCTCATCTTTACTCATTTGTCTAGTTTATAAAATGGAACATACACACCATGCTACTTTAAAGTTGCACTTAATAATTTTCTAGGTGATGCCTAAATGTAAACAAATACAAATTAGGTGGTCAACACAGCACCTATAGTTAGATTAGAATTATAGCATGTTTTTTGGTGACTGCTTATTTTTTTTCTATCTGGAAACCAATAGCACACCAAACTTCATTAGAATGAATGATCTATGAGGAGAGGCATTTGGCATGTACAAACCATTTGGGAAGGACAGCTGTCTAAATAAATTTACTCTGCATAATACTTTCTGGGCAAAGCTTTCCATTTCCCTCTTGTGGTTTATCATCCGAGAACCTATTAATTTTAAAAAGAAAAAAATAATAAGTAAATAAAATAAGCTTGCGTTCTGCAGACTTGTCAGTTATATATTGTAGTTTATTAGAGAGGATCATTAGGAATCATAGCTAAATATTGAAAAATTGTGAATGCTACAAAGCATTTTATATATAGCTATACTGTTAAACACACAGTGCACTTATCTGTTTCCTGTGCAAAAATTGGACATGAATGAAGTTCAGGCCATTCATCCTAATTTAGGCAAATATTCATACGTCTTATCCTCAAAAATGCACACATATGACAAAATCTGAATATTTTTTTTAAACTTCTGGATCAATCAGGTAACAGAAGAAAATATACATGACAATCACATACAGTTTCTGACAAAAGTGAGTACACCCCTCATATTTTTGTAAATATTTTATTATATCTTTTCATGTGACAACACTGAAGAAAGTACAACCACTGCCTTGCTAAAGAAGATGAGGGTAAAGGTGATGGACTGGCCAAGCATGTCTCCAGACCTAAACCCTATTGAGCATCTGTGGGGTATCCTCAAATGGAAGGGGGAGGAGCGCAAGGTTTCTAACATCCACCAGATCCGTGAAGTCCTCATGGAGGAGTGGAAGAGGACTCCAGTGGCAACCTGTGAAGCTTTGGTGAACTCCATGCCCAAGACGTTGAAGCAGTGCTGGAAAATAATGGTAGCCACACAAAATATTGACACTTTGGGCCCAACTTGGACAATTTCACTTAGGGGTGTACTCACTTTTGTTGCCAGTGGTTTAGACATTAATGGCTATATGTTGAGTTATTTTGACAGCTACATTTACACTGTTATACAAGCCGTACACTCACCACTTTACATTGTAGCAAAGTGTCATTTCTTCAGTGTTGTCACATGAAAAGATATAATTAAATATTTAAAAATTGGCAACACCTTGTTGGCAGACAAGAGTTTTCTAGTCTTCACATACAACTTCTGTTGGAAGATAATTGATAATTGGTGCGTACTAACGGTCGGATTATCGGACGACAGGCTGTCATACGACCGTTGTTGGCTGATAGTTGTACCATGTATATGGGCCTAAAGCCTCGTACACACAATACGATAGTTGTACGACCGCGCGTCCAGCTTTTCTCAAATTTGGCTGTCTGTGATTTTGTGTAGTGTACTGACGTGAGTCAAGTTATCGTCCAACAAATGCGAGCGTAGTGACATGTTAGGAGCGTATAAAAAGCAAATTCAGGTGAATGTGAATTGTGAATTACGGACACAGGTTTACACGACCGAACACTTCCTGGATTCCGAGCATGCGTGTTTGTACTTGTCGGTAGAAAAAAGTTTTCTAGTCTTCTCATACAACTTCTGTTGGATGATAATTGAAAATTGGCTGTCAAATGGTGCGTACTAAAGGTCGGATTATCAGACGACAGGCTGTCGTACGACCGTTGCTGGCTGATAATTGTACCGTGTTTACGGGCCTTTAAGCTATGCAATTCATTACACTCTAAGAAGAACTTGCCCAATAAATATGGAATATTGTATGAGCAAGTCTGGTGAAATAAGAATCTTTTGAATTTTATGCGCTTTTGTTAAAAGGGCATAAGTAGTTGGGCACTTGAAGAACATTTACAAATGCATTTTTTTAATACAGTGCTATGGTGAGTGGGCTTTTTTTTTAAAAAAAGCTTAAAGTGTGACATTAAAAAAAAAAAACACAATTTCCTTAAAGAACATGTTTGGGTAATGCCTTAAACCTGCCTGTGAACTGGTGCACCTTTTTTCTAAAGGTCACTACAGCAAAAGTGACCTTTAGAAAAAAAACGCTGCTAAATGGCATTCCTCGGCTGGCTTTGTTCTGTTTGTACACAAAGCAGCTGAAGGATCCACTTAACACTCAACCTAACATTTATATCAATGGTTCTCAACCTCGGTCCTCAAGTACCCCCAATGGGCCATGTTTTCAGGTTTTCCTTTACTTTGCACAGCTGCTTTAAATAAATATCAATGACATGGTATCGAAAAGAGCTATATGATCTAAGGGAAGTTCCCAAAACATGACCCGTTGGTGGTACTTGAGGACTGAGGTTGAGAACCACTGATTTATACCACAGTTAATGGGTCTGTCATATTTTTTAAAGGGGACACCACACAAAAAAGGAAATCAAAAACAAAATGGCGTGGGTGGCAAAAAAAAAATCCATAGCCCTTATTCTTGAAGAGATCTGGTCTGGCTTTTAAGGTATCCTCTTCAAAATTGTGGACCCTTGATGATAGTGACCCTCTCCTATTATCATAGAGTGTTGGGAAACAGGAGTTTTGTTTCTTTTTTCGTAATAAAAAATTTTGGAGTGGCATATGGACGGGTCTTCTGGGATGGGGGACCTTTTGGGCCAGGAATGGGAGAACCTTATGAACCAAATCCAGACCAGCTATGAGGCCAAGGAACAGGTTGTCTCTGATCTAACCTCGCTCTTTTTCTCTCTGACCAAAAAATTAGAGAAAAAATCCGCCCTGCACTGGCACATCAGGTCCCTGGACAGATATGTAAGAGAAAACATCAATCCAATAGGTTTAAGAATACAAATATTCCCCATTTTGGAGAATATTTCCAGTGAATTAAAATCCAACTGGGAAAGGAAATTGAACGAATGTTCCAGGGACCTGATGTTGCTCCTGCAGGACGAATATCTTAAATTATTGGAAGGTCTCCATAAAGAGATAGACACCATATATGGTAGACTAACCCCCCTAAAGGCTCAAGAAGAGTATAGCGTATATGAACATAAACTAAAGGTACATCTAGAGGAGTTTAGTAAAAACATACTCCTAAAAAAGGAGAAAAAATATTGGAGAGACAAAAATGCTTTTGGTGAGGGAAGAGCATATAGATGGAGTGATAGCCACCCCAAAAGGGGAATACGGGCAAAGAGACCAGGTAACAGAAATATAGATAAAGATTATTCCTCGGATACACCCTCAAATTATTCCTCTTCCTCAGTCTCTTCTTTACACACAGGACGACAGTTTGGGAAAAGAAAAAATTCCACACGTAAACAACAAGAAAAGGATGGATCTCAACCTACAAAAAAACGCACTACAGACACGGGGATTACAGAAAACACACAGGATGCAAAAAAGTGGTGGACAGAGTATGGTGAGATCCCAAAACACATTGGGAAAAGGGAACACAAACAATACACATATAACCACAAAAATGTTTAAAAGCAAAAAGGATCAGGGGGCTATCCCCAAGACACCCACGGGCACTTTTTTAGAGAAGGACAAAATCCTTCCTACACACACACCCTCAATACAGAAGGGGATAGAGGCATACACGACCAAACCCCAGACGAAGGAAAATTTAATGTTATCAGTTTGTCATCCTATAACTTGACGCAGACAGAGAGGGAGATCCTCGCTTTGGGCCTCTCTTTCTGTCCCGACAGAGGTGTTGACAAGTTTGAATTGATAAAAGATGTAAATCTATTTGCCCGAAAATTACTCTTTAAAAGTTTCTATCATAAACAGAGCCAACAAAAAGAAGAGGTGACCCCTGACCTCACAGCGGCGGATTTTAGGGCACTGCGTGACCTGAATCTACTGCTGGAGGAAAGTGGTTGGACTGAGATGGAGGCGGTTTGGGAGAAGGAGGTGGAGGGAGGGGATGGGGGGAGGTGGGAGAAGCCCAGAACAGAGTTGATATTGGTCGGTTCAAAAGAAAATCGCACAAATTTCCCTCTTTGACACAAAATCCAGCCTTGGGATTGTTTGTACGACAGACAACCAAGGATATTGAGAACATGAAAACTACCTTATACAAAGGAAATCTTACCTTTGAACAAGAACAAGCATTGAAATCACTTCAAAATAATGCCAACATTACAATTAAACTGGCAGACAAAGGGGGAAATATTGTGATAATGAACAATGACCAATATGAACACATGTGCCAAAAAATTCTTAAGGATTCTTGTTGCTACAAAAAGATCTCAGCTGCTATGGTGGATAGTTTTCACCATCAATTTTATTCCTTGGTTGATGAGGCCAGACAAGAAGGAATTCTCACGGTTGAGCAGTGGGAATTCGTACGTACCAGATATCCCCGTACTCCAACTTTCTATGCTCTCCCGAAAGTACATAAGCATACAGGACCCCCCAGGACGGCCTATTGTCTTGGGCAATGGGTGCCTGACGGAAGCAATGAGTCAATTCATAGATTGGCATTTAAGACCCCATGTTCTGGGGTTGGCTTCATACACCAAGGATACAATCCATTTGCTCCAAATTCTGGAAAATATGGTGATCCCGGAGATGGCATTATTGGTAGCTGTTGATGTGGAGTCACTCTACGGCAGAATCCCCCACCATCTTGGGGTTGCTGCCGTGGAGAGAGTTCTGCATCAGCACTCGACCCATGAGTGGAAACTCAAATCCTTTATTTTGACCATGTTGGACTTTGTCCTGCGACACAACGTCTTCATGTTTAAGGGTTCCCACTACCTCCAGGTACAGGGCGTGGCGATGGGGACCTCTTGTGCCCCATCGTACGCAAACCTGTACCTGGGGGAGTGGGAAAAAGAACTTCTTTCACGTGATGATCTTGCTGAATACACGGAGCATGTCGTGGTATGGCAAAGATACATAGACGATGTATTTATAGTTTGGGATGGATCAGTAGAATTACTAAAAAAATATTTTGAGGAAATGAACAGAAATGTGCTGAACCTATTTTTCACCATGACTTATCATGGCAGTAGGATCAGCTTTCTGGACATTTTTATCCAAAAAGATAGTGGGGGCAAGCTAAGCAGTACCTTGTATAGAAAAGAGACTGCGAGCAATACGTTATTGCATGCGAACATCCAGAACCCCTGAAAAAATCAATACCCTATAGCCAATTTTTACAATTAAAACGGAAGTGCACCTCTTTTGAGGACTTCAAGATAGAGGCCGATTCCCTATATAAAAGGTTATGCGATAGAGGTTATACCAAGACAACATTGAGGAAGGCATACAATAGGGTCAAAGATCTAGAGAGACATCAACTAATTTTCAAACCTATGAGTCATAAGGGAAAGTCCAATACTGAAACTATAAGGTTAATTACAAGGTTCTCCCAAGAGCATGAGGGTATACGCAGAATATTGAGTAAACATTGGTCCATACTTAGGGAGGACCCCATTCTGGGGAACTTTGTGGGTATGCACCCCCAGATTACTTTCAGAAGGGCAGGCTCACTACGGGACCGTTTGGTCCAAAGTGAGTGTAGAGTTGGCAATCGGGGTGACCCATGTGGAGCCAAGGGTACTTTCCCTTGTGGGTCATGCTCTTGTTGCCCCTTTATTGGTGGTAGAGGCTCTATAAGGTTGCCAAATGGAGAAATTTTCACCTCAAGACACTTTGCCAATTGCCGCACAAGGGGAGTGGTGTATTTGGCATATTGCCAATGCGGCTCCTTTTATGTGGGTAAAACTAAACAAGAATTTAGGCACGTGTAAGCAAGCACTTGCAGGGCATGCAAATAGGCAACCTATATCTCCCTTTGGGGAGACATGTAGCCAAAGTCCATAATTACCACATGCCAAGGATTTTATTCACAGCTCTGGACAGAATACATGTCCCGCCTAGGGGGGGGTGACTGGAATAAGACTCTTCTCCAGCAGGAGATGCACTGGATCAGACGTCTTAGGGCCACCACCCCCCCAGGCCTAAATGAAGCTGAGAGCTTTAGGCCCTTTTTGGAGGGCTTTAGCTGGGGCAAAACTGATTAAAATTGATTAAGATTGACAAATAGTTCTGGACTTCTTCTTTCCCCCCTTCTCCCTTTTTCTTCCTCTTCTTTTCTCTCTTTTTCTCCTTCCTTTCTTCTTTCCTGTTTCCCTATTTACATGTTTTGGTCTAATTGGTTGAATGCTGGAGATCCCTCTGGGTTGGTTCTCCTGTTTGTCCTGGTCCGGGGTTCCCCATCCTGGGATGACCCTGTTCTAGACATATTACGCCTTACCTGGAGAATTTTCTAAGATGATTTAAGAAATATGTTAATATGTAGATGACTTATGGTCTTTGGCTGGACAATATATATTTCTTTCTTTTTTGCTGTAAAATGTTGATTTATGAAATTGAACAAGAGAACTATTGTAAAGCACAAATTGGATTCTCGATGGTCGGTTCCTGGTGTCACACTTATATCTTGCAGTTTTGGTCTCCCTTGTGTCCAGCGCAAGAAGGGCCCTTGTGGTAGGGCCTTGTGCCACCCTGGGGCTCTTTTGACAGCTCAGAATGGAGGGGTTTAATTGTTTCTCTCCATTAG
>BLSH010433819.1:103415-125026 GCA_018402905.1 Glandirana rugosa
TAAAGACTTAAAGGCTTTAAGAATTTTATTCTTTCTTGTAAACTTTATTATTATTGAATAATAATAAATATTATTCAATTTTATTATGTAATTATTGAATAATAAAGTTTACTAGAAGGAATAAAGGCTTTAAGAATTTATTCTTTTTGTAAACTTCATTATTATTTATGGATAATTTAATATCCATAACCTTAAAAGAACTTTTATACCGATAATCACTATTTAAAGTATAAATTCAAGTGATTGTCGGTTTGAAAGTTCCTTTAAAGTTATGGATACTAAATTATCAATAAATAATAATAAAGTTTACAAAAGAGAATTTTCCTTGAAAGTTTGGCTGTTAGTGAACTTAAATATGAAATTTATCACTAATAGCCATATTTTCAAGAAAATTCCAATACCTATAATTTAATAGGTATTTATTATTACTTCAAATGTTTTTCTTATTTAAGAATTTCGGAAATAAGGAAGATCATTTGAAATAATAAGTTATTAATGTATTATTTTAACTTATTATAAATAATAATAAGTTATTATTATTTCAAATGTTCTTTCTTATTTTAAGAATTTCGGAAATTCAGAAATAAGGAAGAACATTTGAAATAATGTTATTAATTTATTATTTTAACTTATTATAAATTATAATAAGCTATTATTATTTCAAATGTTCTTCCTTATTTCCGACTTTTGCAGTGTGCGACTGTACATATGCATACTGTATGTATGTATCTATGTATGTATATATATTCTCTACTCCTGTCCAAAACAGTACAAAATGTCTTATCTATACATACACTTTTAATATGCTTATAGAGGATATATGGATAACTTATTTTGAATGGTCTGTTAGGCTACAATTCTCCCTTCTTTAGCACATACAAAATTCTAATTACTACATTCCGTTTGTTCCATTTTCTCTATTGTTGCTGAACAGATTAGCTTTGTGACCCCCTTCAGTTACTCTTCAATATATACATTATGTTATTTGATTGCCATGTTATCTCAGTTGCATGACACTGCAATGTTCATCTGCTTAGTGATGTTATCTAAGAAATATATTATGACGTTCTCATGAGGGTTTCTCTTGGCTGGCCAAGTATTTTTCTTAAATCAAACTGTCAAAACTGAGCTTTACATGTTTTCTTCACTGAAACAAGTCTAGTAGATGTTAGATGCGCCTGTATTGCTGGGCATTGATATCTTCCTTTCATCCAGATATTACTTTCTACTTTCAAGCTATGACTATAATCCTGGCATGTGCCCTCAGTTTATGACACCACAAACTTCTATTAACCACCCTTCTACCTTATCTCACTTTTCTGAAATCTATTCACAATCTACCCACTCATAAAATCAGCTGATAAAATAATGTAGTCCTTCTACAAAGGTGAAACCTGCTCAACCTTTCCACAGATCTTGATTATGTCTGTCATTAACCTCTCTAACAATAACCTTGTCCATTCTTCCAGGTATAAAATGTCCTTCCCAGTGTCATCTTATGTTCTGCATCTTGACATTTCACTGCTATATCTATGCACCATCTATATATCTAATATCATTTTTATTACGTAAAGTGTATTATTAATATTATTATTAGTAGTAGTAGCAGTAGTATACAGGATTGATTTAGTTGCATGGATTTGCACAGGGCTTTACAGAATAAAAGAAGACAGTACCATTAAAATACAAGAGGGTTAGGACAGGGCTTGTGAGAACTTTCAATCTAGAGCAGGGGTAATGAATTAAAATTCACGGAGGTCTGATCTGTAAAATTTTCTTCAAGCAGAGGTCCGAATGTCATATTTGTTTGTGATCCTTCACATCACAACCCCTCTTTTATGTCAGTGTCCTCATTCCCCCTTTAATACTACAGTCCCCTCTTTACATCAGTGTCATCAGTCCTCCCCTTCACATCAACATCCCCCATTTATATCACAGCTCCCTTTACGTCACAGAGCCCCCCTTTACATTATAGCAGCCCGTATTTACATGACAGTCCCCCCTTTACATTATGGTCCCCCCTTAAGACTACAAGTCCCATTTACAATTTAGCCCCCCTTTACATCGCAGTCACCCCCTTTATATTGCAGTCCACCCTTTTACATCACAGAGTTCCTTCACATCACACACTCCTTTGCACCACAGCCCCCCATTCGCATCACAGTTCCCCCATTTACATCACAGTGCTCTTCTTTACATTGCGGTACCCCTTCACAATACAGCCCCAATATTCAATACAGCCCTCCTTTACATGGCAGTCCCCTCCTTTATATTGCATTCCCCACTTTTACATCACAGCCCCCCTTTAAATTACAGCTCCCTTTACATTACAGCACCCCCTTTTACATCACAACCACTCCTTTAGTTTGCATCCCCCCTAAATTACAACCCCATTACACGAAAGCACCTACCTTTATATCACAGTCCTGCTTTGCACCACAGTCCCACTATATACATCACAGCCCCTGACCCCTTTACACAGTGCCACTCTTTACAATGCAGTCCCTGCCCCCTTTACATATCAAACTGCCCCTTTACATGACAGCCCTTGTTTACATTACAGTACCCCTCTTTATATCACAGTATACCTTTATATCACAAACTTTGTGTCTCAAACTTTACATTAATGATTACAGTTGTCCCATGGACAGCAACTGGAGCTGATGGTGCTGTACTGCGGTTTCAGCCAATGAGGAGAGGAGTCCCGGTCAGCCGAGACAATCCTACAATATCACCGGATCTATATGGGGTTCAGGTAAGTATTAGGGGGTCAGAGGGGGTCTGCTGCACACCAAAGGCTTTTTATCTTAATGCATAAAATACATTAAGATACAAGACCTTCTGCCTTCACAATCACTTTAAGGGCAGACACAGTAGGAGATCGCTAAACAGATTGATGTTGGGAGTTCTAGAGGATAAGAGAGGCTCTGGAGAAGTCATGGTGGTGAGCATGACAGGAGACTGAATGGTTGGTACAGCGAATAAGTTTAACAGCAGCATTCATGACAGACTGAAGAGGAGAAAGCCTTTGTAAAGGCAGGCCAATGAGGAAGGTGAAGTGAATTAGTAGCTTTTCTTTCATTTGTTAGGAAGGTGCAAATTTTGAAAATGTTACAGAAGTTGAGGTGGCAGTATTTGAAAATTGATTGGGTGTGGGAATGAAAGGAGAGGTTAGGGTTCACAACACCTACAACCCTGGCATAAGGGAGGGGTCTGATAGTTGCACCATTGATCTCAATGGAAGAGTTAGGGAGGAGACATGGGGAGGAAAAATTATGAGCTCAGTTTTGAAAAGATTGGGTATGAAGTAGTATCACATCAATACTGATATATCAGTTAGTAATTTAACAATTCGCTGATGCACCACAGTACATATACTGCGATGGGGAGGCACGTGTAGGCAAAATCACATACATTTTGCCTGCACCAGTTTAGGGGCTTGCTGCGCTGACCCCCCACTCCAACCACACATCACAACATTAAATGAATTAATTCATAATAGCTGTGTTTCCTATGCTGTGATTGGCCCACATCTATCACATGGTACCTGGGCCAATAACAGCACCCTGTACCATGTGATTAGCTGTAGCCAGTCTCTGATCACTAGTGATCACAACTGTCCTGAATGTAACCCATTCATGACAGTTGAAAACTTTGCTGTTACAATAATTTTCATTGTAACATCAAAGTGTAAAAACAAATCCCTGATCACCCCCAGAGTAGTACAGTGTTACTATGTAAACAAAAATAGTAAAAAAACAAAAGTTAAAAAATGAAAAAAATGTTTAAAAATGTTTTTTTTTTTAAATGTGGGGTTTTTTTTTTACCTGTCACCAGTCAGTTTCCCTGATGTAGATATAATGTGCAGTGCTAATACATGTGAAACATAAATCTCTAATATGTTTAAATACAAACGTAGAACCCTAATTCAAATAAATAGTGCATACAATGAATATATAGCACATAAAGATGTTAAAAAATATACAGGACACTACGCAAAGTGTCCAGAGTGTATAGTTCAATATACACTTAGATTTAAATGTCCTGCTGAACACGTAAAAGACACCAAGGTGTCCAATGTGCAAAAATGTGATTATTAAAGTTATTATAAAGAAATAAAGTGGTAAGTGCCAAGAGTTAGTCATATAAAAGTGATTGGTGCCAGCAAAAAAAATTCTGTGAAGAATCCTCTACCGTAAATTAAAACTGCTTACCAGATGCTGGTAAGTAATCAGCAGGGAAGAAACACTTGTGTTACAGATGTCCTCTACAGATAGACTCTGAAATTATGTCCGAGACTCCATCAAGTGCTGTCACTCCTGTTGGTAATCCTCTAAGGGTTATTTGCATGGGACCCAAAAATCTTATCACAGGAGTTTTCGCCGTGTCATAAAACGAAAGGAAATTCCGCCATAGTGTAAAACAAATTGATGTATTTATTAAAATGGTATGAAAACACTTACATTTCCGTTAAAAGAGTTGAGCTCATCTATCAGAAACTAGTGCAGTGACTTGGGAGGAACAGATTCCGACACATTTCGTCTTCTCAAGACGTCTTCTGCAGTGTCCCCCCCAAGATACTGCCTATATATAAAGATATTTGCAAAATAATGGCATGAATACGCCAACAGACTGAAAGCAGAAATCTGCACCAGATAATCAAGATGGCGTCCTGACGTGCGTTCCCTGCCTCCATATAAATTACATTAGAGTCAATGCTCATGCCTATTCATGCTTTCCAAGCCTCCAATTGACTTGAGGTAGAGACCGTGAATATTAAAATGGCCAACTGCGACTTCCGGTGACGTCAGAAATGATGCACCTCTTGACCTGGATGGAAGCCCAGGAAGTAACGTCACCCGCAGACCGTAATTGTCATATGCCAGCCAAACAGGCAGGAAATAGCCAGACGTCACGTTAATTAACATTAATATAATCATAACCAGCCAAAAATAGCTCAAGGAATTGAGTGTCAGCAACAGAAGGAACGGGCTCAATCAGCGTCCATACACCCGAGGGAATATTTACATCCAAATATACCAACACCCCTTCATCTTAAAGGTGCCAGGACTAGATCAAAAGTTACAAAAGTTACAAAAACAAATATAGACATATAAACTGAGATCCAAATCGACCACTCAAACTATACGTATGGACCTTAATAAAAAAAGGCTTGCCAAATAGACTCATAGGTGGACTTCCTCTGTACATAAAAGGCCAGTGGGCAATCGACTTCCAGTCAAGATCATGGACATCAAAGTGCTCTAAAAATCTACATCATAGCAACTTTATGAAAACCTACAATAATAATATATACATTTTAATTTAAATCTAAATATGTCAATCAGAAAACTAATTAAAATAGGTGGATATTAGGATTATAAAAATTAGTAATATTAAAAGTTAAAAACTGATATCCAATATTGTGAGGTGCCCAAGCTGAATATTATATAAATATTAGAAGGGGTCATAAAGATTTACATTGGTAATATTCAACAGTACTATTCGACAGTAGAGTGGTTCACGCAAGGGAAATAATTACTAAGGATTTAAAACTTATAAAGGATAATTTAAGCTTTATTAATGAAATAATTAATGTCCCACTCATCATTAAGACCGTAGGGTTAGTAACATCTGAGTTGGTGGATCCAAAAAGTTTCTAGTTGCGAAACACCTCCCCGAATATCCCCACCCCTCCAGGGTGGAACATATTTATCTATAATCTGAAAAATGGTGCCCCTGGGATCTTTGTTGTGAAAATGTAGATAATACTTAGGGACACTGTGATAAATCTTACCCTTGAGGATATTGTTAGTGATATCTTAATTCACCCTTGTGCTAAAACCTTATGGCCCTGCCCACGTATTGCTTTTGACAGGGGCAGGTAAGAAGGTACACAACATTTTTTGTCTTGCAAGTACTAAAATGTTTTAGATTATAGGTCTCTCCTGTTGTGGATCTAAATTCCAAAATTTTCCTACTCTGACATCCATTTAAATGGCAAACCCTACATTTGCGGCATCAAAAGTAACTCACCAGGTCGTCGAAAAAAGACATTTGTCTCGGGGGGGTCAATCACATTAGGTGCCAATTTATTTCTAAGCAATGAGGCACCCCTGTACACCAGAACCAGAACTCGGTCATTTTTCAAGGCATTCCAGTGTTTCTTAATAATGTTTTTTAATTTGTCTATGCTGGATAGAGAAGGTGGTACATTTCGAGTCATCTGTTAGGACCTTAGGCTTGTCAATAAGGAGTTGGGATCTGTCTACCTCTAGAGATCTCTTTATCTCCTGATCTAATATTGTGTTGTCATAACCCTTTTCTAAAAATCTATGTTTCAAAACTTGATCCTGGTCTAGAAAATCTTGATTGTTAGTACAATTGCGATGTAACCGTAAGAACTGGCTTCGGGTTACAGACTTCAGCCAGGACCGATGATGGTAGCTGTCTGTAGGTATAAAGCCATTACGGTCTGTGGGTTTAAAAAAGTTTTAGTGATCAGCTGGCCATGTCTTAACTCTATGTGGAGGTCCAGAAAATGGACGCTATACCGACTGAACTCAAAGGATAACGATATGCCTCTATTATTAGAGTTCAAAGAAGAAAAGAAAGCTGACAATGATTCTGGGCTGCCTCTCCATAGGAGGAGGATGCCATCTATATATCTAGCCCAAAAAATCAGCTCCGGGCTATTCTGTGCATAGACGACATCCTCCTCCCATTTGGCCATAAATAAATTGGCCAAGCTTGGGGCGAACTTCACCCTCATGGCCACTCCCTTTTCTTTGGTGTAAAACGTATTCCCAAACCAGAAATAATTATGTTTGGTCTCAAAAACAACTAAATCTAATGAGAACTTTCTCTGAATTCTGAGTATTTACCTATCCTGTGATAAGTAATGGTTACACTACATCACAGGATAGGTCAATACCCAGAATTCAGAGAAAGTTCTTATTAGATTTAGTTGTTTTTGCGGCCAAACATAATTATTTCTGGTTTGGGAATACGTTTTATTCCCAAGAACAGGGAGTGGCCATGGGGGCGAAGTTCGCCCCAAGTTTGGCCGATTTTTTTTATGGCCAAATGGGAGGAGGATGTTGTCTATGCCCAGAACGATCAGGAGCTGATCGTTTGGGCTAGATATATAGACGACATCCTCCTCCTATGGAGAGGCAGCCCAGAATAATTGTCAGATTTCTTTTCATCTTTGAACTCTAATAATAGAGGCATATCATTATCCTTTGAGTTTGATCGGACCTCCACATAGAGTTAAAGCAGAGTTCCACCCATGTAAAAGTCAGCAGCTACAAAAAGTGTAGCTGTTCACTTTTAACAATTGGACACTCACCTGTCCCTCACTCCAGTGATGCGGTCGCCCGAGGGCTTGCTCTTCGCCTCCTCCCCTTGATGGCGCTGGCATCACAGGTGTGGGCACCCGGCTCTGGCTTCAAAGCCGGGCACGCACTGTGCATGCGCAAGTCACGCTGCACCTTGTGACTGGCCAGCGTATCTTCTGGGACCTGTGACATATCCCAGAAGATCGCCAAGAAGGAGGGGGGATGTGGACCTGGGACTCTGTGAAAACAGGGTCCCTGGTCACCCCCCAAAAAAAGACATGTCAATTGTGGCATGTGGGGGGTCACCTTCCATTAAAGTGGAAGTTCCATTTTTCGGTGAAACTCTGCTTTAAGACATGGTAAGCTGATTACTAAAACCTTTTTTTAAACCCATGGATCGTAATGGCTTTATACCTACAGACAGCTGCCATCATCCGTCCTGGCTGAAGTCTGTACCCCAAAGCCAGTTATTACGGTTACGTCGCAATTGTACTAACAATCAAGATTTTCTATACCAGGCTCAAGTTTTGAAACATAGATTTTTAGAAAAGGGTTATGACAACACAATATTAGATCAGGAGATACAGAGGTCTCTAGAGGTAAACAGATCCCAACTCCTTATTGACAAGCCTAAGGTCCAAACGGTTGACTCGAAATGGTATTATTGTACCACCTTCTCTATCCAGCATAGACAAATTAAAAACGTTATTAAAGCGGAGTTCCACCCATGTAAAAGTTAGCAGCTACAAAAAGTGTAGCTGCTGACTTTTAACAATCGTACACTCACCTGCCCCTCGCTCCAGTGATGCGGTCACCCGAAGAGCTCGCTCTTTGCCTCCTCCCCTCGGCGGCACTGGCATCATGAGTGTGGGCACCCAGCTTTGGCTTCAAAGCTAGGCACGCACTGCTCATATGCGCAAGTCGCGATGCACTTTGTGACTGGCCAGTGTATCTTCTGGGACCTGTGACATGTCCCAGAAGATCGCCGAGAGGGAGTGGGGAAGGTGGACTTCCATCCTGGAGCTGTGGCACCAGGGGAGGAAGTGGACCTGGGACCCTGTGAATTCTGGGTCCCTGGTCACCCCCCCAAAAAAAGACATGTCAATTGTGGCATGTTGGGGGGGTCACCTTCCATTAAAGTGGAAGTTCCACTTTTGGGTGGAACTCCGCTTTAAGAAACACTGGAATTAACGAATTCTGGGACCACGTCTGCCTGATGTACCTAAAGTAGTGTACTCATCGCTTAGAAACAAATTGGCCCTAATGTGATTGACCCCCCTAACAAATGTCTTTTTTCCACGACCTGGAGGGTTATTTTCGATGCCGCAAATGTAGGGTTTGCCATTTAAATGGTTGTCAGAGTAGGAAAATTTTGGAATTTAGATTCACAACAACAGGACAGGCCTATAATCTAAAACATTTCAGTACTTGAGAGACAAAAACGTTGTGTACCTTCTTACCTGCCCCTGTCAAAAGCAATATGTGGGCAGGGCCATAAGGTCTTTTAGCACAAGGGTGAATGAACATATCACTACTATTCTCAAGGGTAAAATTAATCAGAGTGTCCCTAAGCATTATCTACATTTTCACAACAAAGATCCTAGGGGCACCATTTTTCAGATTGTAGATAAATATGTCCCACCCTGGAGGGGTGGGGCTATTCAGGGAGGTGTTTCGCAACTAGAAACTTTTGGATCCACCAACTCAGATGTTACTACCCCTATGGTCTTAACGTTGAGTGGGACATTAATTATTTCATTAATAAAGCATAAATTATCCTTTATAAGTTTTATATCCTTAGTAATTATTTCCCTTGCATGAACCACTCTACTGTCGAATAGTACTGTTGAATATTACCAATGTAAATCTTTATGATGCCTTCTAATATTTATATAATATCAAGCTGGGGGACCTCACAATATTGGATATCAGTTTTTAACTTTTCATTTTACTGATTTTTATAATCCTAATATCCACCTATTTTAATTTGTTTTCTGATTAACATATTTAGATTTAAATTAAAATGTATATATTATTATTGTAGGTTTTCATAGAGTTGCTATGATGTAGATTTTTAGAGCTTTGATGTCTATGATCTTGACTGAAAGTCGATTGCCCACTGGCCTTTTATTTATAGGGGAAGTCCACCTATGGGTCTATTTGGCGACCGTTTTTAATTGAGATTCATACGTATAGTTTGAGTGGTAGATTTAAATCTCAGTTTATGTCTATTTATTTTTGTAATTTTTGTAACTTTTGATCTAGTCCTGGCACCATTAAAATGAAAGGGCGTTTGTATATTTGGATATGAATATTCCCTTGGCTGTATGGATGCTGACTGAGCCCATTACATCCGTTGCGGACACTCAATTTCTAGAGCTATTTTTGGCTGGTTATGATCATGTTAATGGCCGGACATGACGTCTGGCTATTTCCTGCCTCTTTGGCTGGCGTATGACAATTATGGTCTGTGGGTGACGTGACTTCCTGGGCTCCTATCCAGGTCGGGATGTGCGTCATTTCTAACGTCACCGGAAGTTGCAGTCGGCCATTTTAATATTCACGGTCTCTACTTTCAAGGCTTGGAACTCACAAATAGGCATGAGCATTGACTCTAATGTAATTTATATGGAGGCATGGAACGCACACCGGGACACCATCTTGATTATCGGGTGTGGACTTCTGCTTTCAGTCTGTGGGCGTATTCATGCAATTATTTTGCAAATATCTATATATACAGGCACTGTTTTGGGGGGGACACCGCAGAAGATGTCTTGAAGAGACGAAACACGTCAGAATCTGTTCCCCCAAGTCACTGCGCTAGTTTCTGATCGATGAGCTCAGCTCTTTTAATGGAAATGTGTTTTAATACCATTTTTAATAAACACATCAAACTATGGCGAGATTCCCTTTCGTTAATGTCATAGGGCCCATAGATGTAAAAAAATGTCCTATTCGGAACAAGCCTTTGTTCATCCTCCATTGGAAGGCCCAGATTTTCAGGCCTGATGGGAATCGGGGGTTGTTAAAAAGGTGGTTGAGGGGACGGAGATTTGAAACGAATTAGGGGGATTTGAGAACGGAATCACAAATTGCTATAGAATGGGACAAGGTAGGAGCCAGGATTGGGGGCCTCAGCTTGTGGGGAGCCCCAACCAAAAAGTCAATAGTGTTTAATGGGACCACCTGCCTCTCTATCATTAACCAATCAGGTTTGTCCCCTCTGGTATAAATAGCTGAGACCTGGGCTAGTTGGGCTACTTGGAAATATTTAAAGAGGTGTGGGAGTCCCAGGCCACCTTGATTACGTCTCCTGTACAGAACATTAGCAGGACATCTGAAGGCTTTTTGGCCCCAGATGAACTTCAATATTTGCGATTGCAGTTTTTGTAGTTGAGGTTTCCTAATAGGGATTGGGAGGGATCGAAAGAAGTAAAGAATCCTAGGGAGCAGGGTCATCTTAACTGAGTGTATCCTACCAAGAAAGGCCCTCCTGGCCCCACTTTGAAAGGTCCTCTGATATTTTCCTGAATAAAGGTGGGTAGTTGACATTGTAAAGTTGGCTAATGTTGGCTGCCAGATTAACCCCCAGGTACGGTATCTGATTAGGATTTCATGTGAACCTGTAGAGCTCCCTGAGCCAGTGCACTGACGACTTAGGGATAGAGACATTTAAGGCTGCTGATTTGGACCAATTTACACAAAGCCCAGAGACTTCCTCAAACTCATGTAGGAGTCATATTACTTGGGGGTTAAAGATGAGGGGGACGTGATGAATAAGAGCAGATCGTCTGAAAATAATGGGTTTTCTCTGATGGCAATGGCCAGGGATTCCATTGCAATAGCGAATACCAAAGGGGATAGGGGGCAGCCCTGTCTAGTTCCCTTAGATATAATGCATGGATCCGAGTAATAATTTTGAAGCTTAACCTGGGCGCTGGGGTTTGAATAGAGAGCCCTCAGAGTTTGAAGGAATTTTGGGCCAAATCTCCATCTGCTGAGGACATCAAACAGGTAGGCCCAATCTACAGTGTCAAAGGCTTTTTGTAGATCCACAAATAGAAGGAAATCTTCCTGGTGTGGGCCCCCATCACAATTGGAATTAAGAAGGGAGATGATGTCCACCGCTCTGCCGATCTGATCCGGGCCTTGTCTCCCCGGGATAAAGCCCACCTGATCCTTGTTGACATAATTGCCTATGAACTTAAACAGTTTGTTGGCCATTATTTTAGTCAGGATTTTAAGGTCATTATTGATTAGGGAAAAAGGCCTGTAGTTGCTAATGTCAGAGTGGTCTTTACCGGGTTTGGGGATGACCGAAACAAAGGCCAGGTTGGCCTTGCTCTGCAAAGCGGACCCTACCTGAAGAGAGTTAAAAAATTTTGTTAAAAAGGGAGCGATGGTGGGGCCAAAAGTTTTGTAATAGCCTGTAGAGAACCCATCTGGGCCAGGGGCTGAGCCCTTCTTGAGGTTTTTAATTACCCCAAGGACTTCTGCTTCAGTGAACGGTTGTTCAAGGGAGACTTTATGTTCCTCATTGAGCTTGGGGAGTGGAATATTATGTAAAAATGAGGTAAGGGAGGGGGGAGTTGTTTTTCCTGACTCGTAGAGTTTAGCATAATAGTTCTGAAATGCAGCCATGATACGTTGGGGGTTCTGTGTTAGTTCCCCTGTGAGATCCCTCACCTTTGGAAGGAGAAGGATCAAAATCTAGGGGACAACCTGGCAGCTAACCTAGGACCTATTTGGTCTTTTTGTAGGTAGAAATGGGTTTTGGACCATTGGATTTGTTTCTCAGTGCTGGTAGTCAGGGCAAGGTTTAGAGCAACCCTCCCTGCTTCCAGCAGTGCCCTAGATTGGGGAGTTGGATTCTTCTTATGGTATCTAGAGAGGTCACGGAAGTCCCACTCTAGATTCTCTATATCAATCTTCTCCCTTCTAAGCTTAGCAGATAGTTGGATAATCTTGCCCCTCATCATCCCCTTATGGGCCGCCCAGAGTATCGAGGGAGAGACTTCTTCATTATTATTCAGTCTAAAGTATTCTTTTTTAGAGTGTATAAACTTGGGGTTGTACTGCTCCGGGAGGTGAGTGTCCTGTAAAAGAAGCACATCCAGGTGCTGGGAGTGGAAATGTGTAAAGTATTTTTTCCGCTTCACAGTAAATTAAGGCCCTGGACATTATGTGTTGCGATTCTCAGTTTTGTTGAGAGTTTATTGGGTGCAGTCATTTTTCATGAACAGGAATCTATGCATCACTGAGAGAGGGCTTACCAGACTCCAGGAGCGGTTAGTTTGAGGCTTGTCCCATAAGGGGGATGGAGAGGTGAACCACTGTGACTCATCAGCGGCTGAGCTTCCCTGGTATCTAAGAGGGAAGAAAAGAATTAAAATAAGGAAGGAAATGAGACAAAGAAGGAGGATAAAGAGAGAGGAGGACACCGGAGGGGAGCGGCACAAACCTGCCGCCTGCCCCCTCAGAATCCTGGCATTGGGGGGGGGTCAGAAAATCACCCCCAATCTCAGGATAGGGCAAAAACATATACGCCAACTCGGTGGAAGTACATCTGTCCGTGGGAATGCTAACATTAGGTTCCCAGAGGCAGAGGGAGGAGCATGGCGCCCGCTCCGGCCAAGACCATCGACCCAAGTCATTCAATGAGAACAGAGGATTCTCTAGAAACTGGTATCATTAACTACTGATAATATTAGCCTCTGCCCGGGGGTACCCGAGGGGAGTTGCACCCTCAGATGGGGAACCCGCCTCCCACTTGACCGGCCCTGGGCAGAGAGGAAACAAATATAATGGACAAATGCCTTTGGACTCATTAACGGTATGAGCCTGGACGATCACTACCGTCTAAGGCTGAAGGCACCAGGGGCGGAATGTCCAGGCTGGGCTCCCAGGCTAGAGTCTTGAAACATTAATGAGTTCTATGTGTGAGTTATCCAGAGTAGGCGAGTAGGGACAAAAAAACTGTAGTAACAGTTAAACAGGTAAACAAAAGGGGAAAGGTGAAACAAATCAGCTGGCAGGAAGTCTGACCTCCCCGGACCCATCCCCCCCGGGCGAGGGGGGAGATCGAAGTTCAGGTCGCATTTTCGGTTCTGGTTTTGGCACCAAAATTTCCACTTGGTGCACCACTAAAATATATATATATATATATATATATATACAATAGTTTGTAGATGCTATAACTTTCACACAGACCAATTAATATACACTTACTGGGATTTTTTTTTTTACCAAATACATGTAGAAGAATATATTTTAGCCTAAATTTGTGATGAAATTAGATTTTATTAGATATGTTTTATAACAGAAAGTTTTCATCACAAAATATAAAAGACCCAGTGGTGATCAAATACAACCAAAAGAAAGCTCTATTTGTGTGAAAAAAAATTATTAAAATTTAATTTGCGTACAGTATTGCATGACTTCAAAAAATTGCCAGATAAAGTAGAGCAGTGCAAGATAACAAAAAATGCCATGGACACGAAGGGGGTAAAACCTTCTGGAGCTGAGGTGGTTAATGATGGATAGGGCAATAGAAGGGGTGAGCTCAGTAGCGATAGATTTAGGTGTCATCAGCAAAAAAGATGGTATTGGGAGCTATGGGCGTTATCGACTGAACCAGGGAGAAGGTGTAGATAGAAAATAGGAGGACAGAGCCTTGAAGGATCCCTATGAAAAGAGGAAGAGGAGGTGAGGAGAGTTGGAGGTGACACTAAAGGTGCGCTGAGTCCAAATTAAGGTTCAGATTGAACTTTGGCTGCTCGGAATGAAAACCCGCATTATTGTATATTATGCAGGCAGTCAAAAATAATATATAGAAGCAGTATTTCTACCGCTTCTATATATGACAGCTTTCCACTGTCACTGGTTCCTAAGAAAGCCACAGGTTGAACTCCAGAGATATTTCTGTGAATGTCCATAGTTGTACAGCTTTCATTATTCTGTTTTTTTTTATTATTCTGCATTGTATATATACTCTTTGTTGTTCTGAGCATATTTCCGTTCATTGATTCTAACTTTGTACCTGTTTAGTAAACTGCACGTAACAGCTACTTTTTGTCTGATCAGTTGGCAGATTACCCATCCTGCTGCAATAACCCTAGGCATGAAATGATTTCTATACTTGTAAGCAAAACCACCAAAGAGAATATTTAAATCTGAAGTCTAACAAAAAAAAAAGTTGTGACTGTGCATTCTTAAGCACCATCTGCTCCAATAACAAAATACAAAAAAACTTGTGCTCCAATCCATTGTGTCCACAGGAAACACTGCACCACAAGAAAATCAAATTAGCCATTTTCCCTCCCCAGTGTCATGTGACTTGTTAGTGTTAGAAGGTCTCAGGTGTGAATGGGGAGCGGGTGTGTTAAATTTGGTGTTATCGCTCTCACTCTCTCATACTGGTCACTGGAAGTTCAACATGGCACCTCATGGCAAAGAACTTTCTGAGGATCTGAAAAAAAGAATTGTTTCTCTATATAAAATGGCCTAGGCTATAAGAAGATTGCCAAGACCCTGAAACTGAGCTGCAGCAGTTTAACAGGAGAGGTTCAACTCAGAACAGGCCTCGCCATGGTCAATCATAGAAGTTGAGTGCACATGCTCAGCATCATATGCAGAGGTTGTCCTTGGGAAATAGACGTATTAAGCTGCCAGCATTGCTGCAGAGGTTGAAGGGGTGGGGTGTCTGCCTGTCAGTGCTCAGACCATACGCCGCACACTGCATCAAATTGTCTCCATGGTTGTCATCCCAGAAGGAAGCCTCTTCCAAAGATGATGTACAAGAAAGCCCACAAAGAGTTTGCTGACTAGCAGACTAAGGACATGGATTACTGGAACCATGCAATATGGTCTGATGAGACCAAGATAAACTTATTTGGTTCAGATGGTGTCAAGCGTGTGTGGCGGCAACCAGGTGAGGAGTACAAAGACAAGTGTGTCTTGCCTACAGTCAAGCATGGTGGTGGGAGTGTCATGGTCTGGGGCTGCATGAGTGCTGCCAGCACTGGGGAGCTACAAGTTTATTGAGGGAACCATGAAAGCCAACATGTACTGAAGCAGAGCATTATCCCCTCCCTTCAGAGACTGGGCTGCAGGGCAGTATTCCAAAGTGATAATGACCCCAAAACACACCTCCAAGACAACCACTGCCTCGCTAAAGAAGTTAAGGGGAAAGGGTGATGGACTGGCCAAGCATGTCTCCAGACCTAAACCCTATTGAGCATCTTTGCGGCATCTTTAAACAGAAGTTGGAGGAGCGCAAGGTTTCTAATATCCACCAGCTCCATGATGGCGTTATGGGGGAGTGGAAAAGGACTCCAGTGGTAACCTGTGAAGCTCTGGTGAACTCCATGCCCAAGAGGGTTAAGGCAGTGCTTGGAAATAATGGTGGCCACACAAAATATTGACACTTTGGGCTCAATGTGGACATTTTCACTTAGGGGTGTACTCACTTTTGTTGCCAGCGATTTAGACATTAATGGCTGTGTGTGTTGAGTTATTTTGAGGGGACAGCAAATTCACACTGTTATACAAGCTGTACACTCACGACTTTATATTGTAGCAAAGTATCATTTCTTCAGCGTTGTCACATGAAAAGGTATAATAAAATATTTACAAAAATGTGAGGGGTGTACTCACTTTTGTGAGATACTGTATATACAGTCAGTACAGGCAGTGTATTAATATATATACAGCCTAGTATATATTGTGACAGTATGCGAGGCAAAGTGGTAGACGGATGCTACTTGACGCCTTGTATGCGTTCATGTGGACTGGATTAAGCAGAGTCCGGTTCGGATTTAGCCAGCCATCGTGGCAGGGCTGGTTCTGGTTCGGAGTTTGTGGTCTACTGAAGTCCACCAGCAGGTGGACTTAGATAATCAGGAAGAGATCTCACTTTAGCTCTGATCTGAGGGAGCTCTGTGTCTGTTTGGACTTTAAAAGACAAGGTTGGCATTGTGGCTTATGTTTTGTGAGTGTCTAAGCCAGCCCCACACCGTATAGTGAAGAAAATATAATGTTTAGTTTAACGCCAGATGGCAAGGATTTATTTTCTGTTTTGTTTGTTTTTTAATAGGCAAATCTTTTATCAATAAACCTGGCAAGCCACCAGACTTTAAAGAAAGTTGCCTGCACGCTGATTATTTTCCTCAGGAAGGTTGATCCCCACGAGCTAATCTCCCACACATGGTGGAGGATGCTGGCATCTTTCCAAGATGGAGGAAATATTGAAGACCTTGTTACAAGCCAATGCAGCTCAGCGGGAAACCAACCGCCAGGTCGCAGAGGCCGGCGCATTACAACAAGTGGCTCAACAGGAGATGAACCAACAGTTTGCAGAGGCCCTGCTGGAGTTAAAAAAGGGGCCTCCGGTAACAGTGGAACCAAAGTTGGTACACGCCTCTTACCACATGCAGAAGATGACACCTGCGGACGACGTGGAAGGGGAGATTGGTGGCAAGACCAAGGAAGGAAGAGACCCTCTTCCTTTTCCTGTACTGGCTGGGGAGCCAGAGGTGCTGGAAGATAGCTCCCATCTGGTGGCTAATGACCCAGAAAATGTCTCTGACCCTGACTGTGAGAGCGAACAGAATGTAATACCTGACTTTGAGGTCCAGAGAGAGGACTTCTGTACTGAGCAACTACGGGATGTCACTCTCCTTAGAGCCAGAGAAAATATGAAGGTGATGGATGGGGAACATGTGGACCCTAATTGGGGGCTATCTTTTCCCTACATAAAAATAATTTGTTGTTTCAGGTGCTGAAATGAGGGGAGGGTGAGGTGGATCAGCTAGTGGTTCCCAAACCCTTTTGCAGGATGGTGCTAGATCTAGCCCATATACATGTAATGGGGGGGACATCTGGGTATGGATAAGACCAGGGAGAGAATAACCTAGAGATTCTTCTGGCCCGGGTTGCATGCAGATATTAGAGAATATTGTGAATCCTATCCTGAGTGTCAACTCTCTGTGCCCTCACTCCATTTTCGTAGTCCACTTGTCCCACTGCCAATAATTGAAGTGCCTTTCGAAAGAATTGACATGGATCTCATGGGAAAACGTAGTAAAGTCTGCCCAGGGACACCAGCACACCTTGGTAATAATAGATTATGCGACCCGCTATCCGGAAGCCATACCCTTGCGGAACACCTCCGCTAAGACTATAGCCAGGGAGTTGGTTCAGGGGTTTAACCGGGAGGGATGTCATTGTAAAGCTGCATTTCTGTACAATGAAAGAGGAGCTGATGAAGCAGGCCTGGTCTGCAGACAACCTCCAAATTCAAGGTCATTAGATTCAACTATTTGCAGACCTATCCCCATTCACAGTACAGAAAAGACGAGATCTAAAACCACTGATCCAAGTCCTCCTCCAAAAATAAATCTCTTATCGCTGGTCATTCCCACTGAGGCTGAACTTTTCCTTTCAAAATAAGCCCTATGGCGTCTCATAAATCCTTGAAGGAGGAAAACTTTTCCTCAAATTGGGTCTGATTTCGCAAGAACTACCCCAACCTTCTGCCAGCAGGGGTCCCCCACCAATGAAAAGACCTTCCCCACACAGCTCCATCGCCCCAGGTTGGCAAAAGCAGCAAAAGAAGAAACCCAAGGAATCTCAACCACCCTGAAGAGATGTACTGGAAGTGTTCTTTGATCTCCCATCTTGAAAAGTTTCCCCCCGCACATATATTAATGTGCCACAGACAGGAAGTTAATATCGCCAACCATTCCCATTTTATTAAGGTGTATCCATATAAATGGCCCACCCTGTATATATATATATATATATATATATATATATATATACACACACAGTATCTCACAAAAGTGAAAATTGTGGCTTTACATATAGATGGCCTAGTCTATAAGAAGATTGCCAAGACCCTGAAACTGAGCTGCAGCATGGTGGCCAAGACCATACAGCAGTTTAACAGGACAGGCTCCACTCAGAACAGGCCTCTCCGTGGTGGACAAAAGAAGTTGAGTGCACATCCTCAGCGTCATATCCAGAGGTTGTTTTTGGAAAATAGATGTATGAGTGCTGCCAGCATTGCTGCAGAGGTTTAAGGGGTGGGGGGTCAGCCTGTCAGTGCTCAGACCATACGCCACACACTGCATCAAGTTGTCTGCATGGCTTTAATCCCAGAAGGAAACCTCTTCTAAAGTTGATGCACAAGAAAGCCCCCAAACAGTTTGCTGAAGACAAACAGACTAAGGACATGGATTACTGGATTCCTGTGGTTTGATGAGACCAAGATAAACGTATTTGGTTCAGATGGTGTCAAGCACATGTGGTGGCAACAAGGTGAGGAGTACAAAGACAAATGTGTTTTTCCTACAGTCAAGCATGGTGGTGGGAGTGTCATGGTCTGGGCCTGCATGAGTGCTGCCGGCACTGGGGAGCTATAGTTCATTGAGGGAAGAATGAATGCCAACATGTACTGGGACATACTGAAGCAGAGCATGGTCCCCTCCCTTCAGAGACTGGGCCGCAGGGCAGTATTCCAACATGATAATGACCCCAAACACACCTCCAAGAGGACCACTGCCTTGCTAAAGAAGCTGAGAGTAAAGGTGATGGACTGGCCAAGCATGTCTCCAGACCTAAACCCTATTGAGCATCTGTGGGGCATCCTCAAATGGAAGGTGGAGGAGCGCAAGGTCTTTAACATCCACCAGCTCTGTGATGTCATCATGGAGGAGTGGAAGAGGACTCCAGTGGCAACCTGTGAAGCTCTGGTGAACTCCATGCCCAAGAGGGTTAAGGTAGTGCTGGAAAATAATGGTGGCCACACAAAATATTGACACTTTGGGCCCGATTTGGACATTTTCACTTAGGGGTGTACTCACTTTTGTTGCCAGCAGTTTAGACATTAATGGCTGTGTGTTGAGTTATTTTGAGGGGACAGCAAATTTACACTGTTATACAAGCTGTACACTCACTACTTTACATTGAAGAAAAGTGTCATTTCTTCAGTGTTGTCACATGAAAAGATATAATAAAATATATATATAGTTGTATGCAAACGTTTAGGAAATCCTGACAATTTCCATGATTGTCATTTATAAATATTTGGGTGTTTGGATCAGCAATTTCATTTTGATCTATCAAATAACTGAAGGACACAGTAATATTTCAGTAGTGAAATGAGGTTTATTGGATTAACAGAAAATGCACAATATGCATCAAAACAAAATTAGACAGGTGCATAAATTTGGGCACCATTGTCATTTTGTTGATTTGAATACCTGTAACTACTTAGCACTGATTAATAGGAACACACAATTGGTTTGGTGAGCTCATTAAGCCTTGAACTTCATAGACAGGTGCATCCAATCATGAGAAAAGATATTTAAGGTGGCCAATTGCAAGTTGTTGTTCTCTTTGACTCTCCTCTAAAGAGTGGCAACATGGGGGCCTCAAAACAACTCTCAAATGACCTGAAAACAAAGATTGTTTTACATTATGGTTTAGGTAAAAGGCTACAAAAAGTAATCACAGAGATATAAGCTGTCAGTGTCCACTGTGAGGAACATAGTGAGGAAATGGAAGACCACAGGCACAGTTTTTCTTAAGGCCAGAAGTGGCAGGCCACATAAAATATTGGAGAGGCAAAGGCCACGGATGGTAAGAACGGTCAAAAACAGCCCACAGACCACCTCCAAAGACCTACAACATCAACTTGTTGCAGATGGTGTCACTGTGCATCGTTCAACAATTCAGAGCACTTTGCACAGGGAGAAGCTGTATGGGAGTGTGATGCGAAAGAAGCCTTTTCTGCATACACGCAACAAACGTAGTCGCTTGAGGTATGCAAACACACATTTGGACAAAGATTGAGTAATTTGGTCATAACAAGGGGCGTTATGCATTGCAGCAAAAGAACACAGCGTTCAAAGAAAAACACTTGCTGCCCACAGTAAAATTTGGTGGAGGTTCCATTATGCTGTGGGGCTGTGTGGCCAGTGCCGGTACTGGGAATCTGGTTAAAGTTGAGGGTTGCATGGATTCCACTCAATATCAGCATATTCTTGAGAATAATGTTGAGGAATCAGTCACAAAGTTGAAGTTATGCCGGGGCTGGATATTTCAACAAGACAACGACCCAAAACACTGCTCAAAATCTACTCGGGCATTTATGCAAAGGAACAAGTCCAGTGTTCTGGAATGGCCATCCCAGTCACCAGACCTGAATATCATTGAACATCTGTGGGGTGATTTGGAGCAGGCTGTCCATGCTCGGCAACCATCAAACCTAACTGAACTGGAGATGTTTTGTAAGGAGGAATGGTCCAAAATACATTCATCCAGAATCCAGACACTCATTACAGGCTATAGGAAGTGTCTAGAGGCTGTTATTTCTGCTAAAGGAGGCTCTACTAAATATTGATGTGATTTATCTGCTGGGGTGCCCAAATTTATGCACCTGTCTAATTTCATTTTGATGCATATTTGACATTTTCTGTTAATCCAATAAACTTCATTTCACTACTGAAATATTACTGTGTCCTTCAATTATTTGATAGATCAAAATTACATTTCTGATCCAAACATACAAATATTTATAAATGACAATCATGGAAATTGTCAGGGGTTCCTAAACTTTTGAATACAACTGTATATTTATATATATATATACTCTGCATTCAGTGTAGACTATATATACATTGAATTTGGCGGTGCACAGTATAGGGCACCACTAACACCCAAGGCCCAATTTTTCAGCACCTGTTTGACTGGGGAATGTAATTACAATTTGTAAAATAATTTTTGACAGCGGGACCCATTCCTGCGCCCAACAAGAGTAATTGTGAGTAGTGTTGAGCGAACCCGGACTGTAACGTTCGGGTCCGTACCGAACTTTCGGGTGTCCGTGGCACGGACCCGGACCCGGACATTTCAAAAATCGTTCGGGTTCGGTCCGGGGTTCTGCTATTTTACTCCACGTGTTGAGAAGCTGCAGGGCAGCCAATCAACAAGTGTTTCACTGGTTTGCCCTTAGAAGCCATCACAGCCATGCCTACTAATGGCATGGCTGTGATTGGCCGGTGCATCATGTGACCCAGCCTCTTTATAAGCTGGAGTCACAGTGCTGCAGTCACATGCTCCTTGGGTTAGTGTAGGGAAAGGTAGCTGACTGCGTGAGGGACAGATTTGAGACATTTTAAGACCTGATCCTGCATCCTGAGATAGATTACTTTACTACTGCTGTCTGTGCTGTTGCTCTGAGGACAGATAGCAGAAATTAGAGATTTC
>BLSH010433819.1:129721-142831 GCA_018402905.1 Glandirana rugosa
TATATATATATGATATGCATGACGTGATATATGAGACTTACCCCTGACCTGATATATTTTAACATTAATGTACGGGGTCAGTTTGTCCGCGTCTTTTTAACCCGGAACCCACAACCACCACGGACTTGTGAAATTGGGGAGTGTCAATGAGAACTACCCGCGTCCTAACCTGGAACGAATTTGTTAATAAAATTTTAAACGTTAATGTACAGGGTCAGTTTGTCCACGTCTTTTTGACCTGGAACCCACAACCACCACGGACTTGTGACATTAGGGAGTGTTAATCTCAACTCGCTTGGAGACCTTCAAGCCCAAGACGACCAGCGTTGTCCGTGCGATCGTTCGGGTTCCGTCCGGACCCGGACCCGGACTTTGTCCTGAAGTTCGGACGGACCAGCAGAACCCGAACTTCCAGAGGTTCGCTCAACTCTAATTGTGAGGGATTACAGTGTTCAGGCACCACCAACACCCAAGGTCCAGTTTTTCTGCACCTGTTTGACTGGGACATGTAATTGCAAATTTTAAAATAATTGTTTAAGCAAGGTCCAATCCTGCGCCCATCAAGAGTAACTGTGAGGGGTTAAAGTGTTCAGGCACCACCAACACCCAAGGCCCAATTTTTCTGCGCCTGTTTGACTGGGGCATGTAATTACAATTTTATATAGTCCAGTCCCCATTCAGAGTATATAGTGCAGTACGTATAGTATATATATATAGCAGTTCAGAGTATATAGTGCAGTCCGAATAGTATATATATATCAGTTCAGAGTATATAGTGCAGTTATTGTTGCATATATAATACAGTGAAGAATATATAGTGGAGTCAATGTAGTATATTTAACACAGTGTATTGAAGTGGTTAAGGGGAACCCCACGGCAAATTTAGAAAAAAAGCATGCCTCCCCCCAAAAAAATACATACCAGGCCCTTCAGGTCTGGTATGGATTTTAAGGGGAACCCCGAGCCAAAATTAAAAAAAAATGGCATGGGGTCACCCCAAAATCCATACCAGGCCCTTCAGACATTCCTGAACACGTGCCTGACAAAGGGGTCCTGCATGGCTCCCAAACATTGCACCACACTGTTTGTGATGTAATCTCTTTTTGAATAAAAACCACAGTGGATGAAACTAAGGATCTCGGTGTGCTGGCGAATATCTACATGCTGTGTATATGTGTGACATGCATTTAATGGCCTGAGATTATGACATTTGCATGGAGTTCTGCTTTAAAAGAAACTTTTCCTGAGAAACACGGAAGCTGCCATTGCTGGCTTTTCATCCTCTGTTCATGTTTTTCTCATGGAAAGGTTAACTCTAACAGTAAATTCTAGCTATTGTGTAGTTTTACTATATAAGGAGCACAACATGCATATGTTGTGCACAAATTAAGCTTCCCCATTTTACATACAGTAAAAAAGACATACTGTATATTTTTAAACTTAAAATATGAACAAAAATGTATAATTGATTTAAATATATTTACTTTAATAGTATATATGTATATATATATATATACATATATATATATATGTATATATATATATATGCTATTTGGCTCAAGAAAACACTTTAAAGCACAAACGAAAAATACAAACAGAAGGTTCTGGAGGGAACCCTGTTTGTTCCTTTGTTAATATCTTGCTCGGCTAGGTTTACAAATCCTAAATAAATAGAAATTAGTGCTCCTTACTTTGCAGTCCATTTGCTTTAGATGTTTGCCTTGAGGGATATTTGTGTATTTTACTAATAGCTGCTGCAGAGTGCTGTCTCATTTTTATTCTGGAAAAAAAAGATTGTCACCATGGTTACAGTTTCACTTGCTACAAAGAAACCAATGACTGTTAGTGATCCCATCAAAAGCAACTTCTGCTACATTTTGTATCAAGTCGACATATTTTGACAAAGTGTAAGATAAAACCATAATAAAAAGAAATAAGTTGGCACTCTATTTAATGAATCATTTAGCATTAAATAAAATGTGAAATCATTTTTTCCTTCCAAACTAGCAATTTGCTGGAAAATGTGTTGATGCTCATAAAGCAGTGTAGTACATTTTTGGATTATGCAATTAGTTATTTAAGTTATACAAGGTTGTGTAGCTAAACACATTCCAGATTTTGTTTACTTGTTTTTTTTAATGACTCTGGACTGTTAATTAGTTTAAAGAGAACCAGTCATTCGGGAGTACATTTAGCTATACCCAGTACTGTGTTCATGAAAACTACAAAAAATATATATACATTGTGTGTGCTCAATTCACTACAACACTGACATCATAAAATACAGGAATGTGCACAAATACCTCAGAAAAAAATTGACATGAAACTGAATATCAATATACACTCACCAACCACTTTATTAGGTACACCTTGTTAGTACCAGGTTGGACCCCCTATTTCCTTCAGAACTGCCTTAATTCTTCATGGCATAGATTCAACAAGGTTTTGGAAACATTCCTCATAGATTTTGGTTTATAGTGACATGATAGCATCACACAGTTGCTGCAGATTTGTCGGCTGCTAAGGGGCCCAAAGTGTGCCCCACACCAGAAAATATCCACCACACCATTACAACACCACCACCAGCCTGAACCATTGATACAAGGAAGGATGGATCCATGCTTTCATGTTTACACCAAATTCTGACCCTACCCTAATTGTAGCTTCAGTTTCCTGTCCTTAGCTGACAGGAGTGGCACCCAGTGTGGTCTTCTGCTGCTGTAGCCCATCTGCTTCAAGGTTCGATGTGTTGTTTGTTCAGAGATGGTATTTTGTATACCTTGGTTGTAACAGGTAGTTATTTGAGTTAATGTTGCTTTTATATAATTTCAAACCAGTCTGCCCATTCACCTATGACATCAACAAGGCATTTTTGTCCACACAACTGCCGCTCACTGGATATTTTATCTTTTTCGGACCATTCTCTGTTAAACCAAATAAAAAGTGCAGCGCTATATTCAAAACATATAGACTTATACTAAAGTGCTCATGAATAATGCAAAGATTACTTAAATACTAATCATATGTCATAACAAGTGATCAATCCCTCCCAACATATATTCAATGCTAAATAAAGTGCAATAATAGTGCATAACATATATCCCCATATATGGGCAAACAGTAGTACAAACAATGACCAAGTCCAGAAAAAACAATTCAGTTTGTGAAAAAAATGTGTTTTTTTTGTGAAAAACGTTTAAGCAGTAAAGCAAAAATATATTGCATCAACAGTCCATCACTTTTTTCCTTTAAGAGGCAAATAGTGTTGAGCGAACCCGGACCGTAACGTTTGGGTCCATACTGAACTTTGGGGTATCCGGGACCCGGACCCGAACCCGGACATTTCAAAAAACGTTCGGGTTCAGGAATTTGGGTTCTGGTAGTTGAATCACGCATGTTGAATAGCTGCAGGGCAGACAATCAACAAGCGTTTCACTGGTTGCCCTTAGAAGCCATCACAGCCATGCCTACTAATGGCATGGCTGTGAATGGCCAGTGCATCATGTGACCCAGCCTCTTTATAAGCTGGAGTCACTTGATGCTGCAGTCACATGCTCTCTGAGACTCTGACTAGTGTAGGGAGAGGAAGCTGCCAGCGTTTTTGTGAGGGACAGATTGCAGACATTTTAACATCTCATCCTGGATCCTAGTTCTATAGGGAGAGGTTCCAGCTGTTGCTTAGAGGGACAGATTATTGTTCAAAAATGATCTCCTAGTTCTATAGGGAGAGGTTCCAGCTGTTGCTTAGAGGGACAGATTATTGTTGAAAAATCATCTCCTAGTTCTAAAGGGAGAGGTTCTAGCTGTTGCTGTAAGTGACAGATTATTGTTCAAAAATCATTGGCTACTCCTATAGGGCCAGGTTCCAGCTGTTGCTTAGAGGGACAGATTATTGTTCAAAAATCATCTCCTAGTTCTATAGGGAGAGGTTCCAGCTGTTGCTTAGAAGGACAGATTATTGTTCTAAAATCATCAGCTACTCCTATAGGGCCAGGTTCCAGCTTTTGCTTAGAGGGACAGATTATTGCTCAAAAATCATTGGCTACTCCTATAGGGCCAAGTTCCAGCTGTTGCTTAGAGGGACAGATTATTGTTCAAAAATCATCAGCTACTCCTATAGGGAGAGGTTCCAGCTGTTGCTTAGAGGGGCAGATTATTGTTCAAAAACCATCTGCTAGTTCTATAGGGAGAGGTTCCAGCTGTTGCTTAGAGGGACAGATTATTGTTCAAAAATCATCTCCTAGTTCTAAAGGGAGAGGTTCTAGCTGTTGCTGTAAGTGACAGATTATTGTTCAAAAATCATTGGCTACTCCTATAGGGCCAGGTTCCAGCTGTTGCTTAGAGGGACAGATTATTGTTCAAAAATCATCGGCTACTCCTATAGGGCCAGGTTCCAGCTGTTGCTTAGAGGGACAGATTATTGTTCAAAAACCATTGGCCACTCCTATAGGGCCAGGTTCCAGCTGTTGCTTAGAGGGACACACAAGGGAAACACCTTCCTTAGGTAGCCAACAGAACCTTCACCGGTATATGGTAGGCCCGAATGCCCCTCAACAATTGGTGAGGCCAGAACAAGTACAGGCGATAGTAGATTGGGTGGCTGACAATGCCTCCAGTTCCTTCACATTGTCTCCCTCCAGGTCCCTTGATGAAAGCTCAGAGTTAACACCTGAACCCCATGGCCATCTGTCTTTCACCTCAGCCCCTTGTAAATTAGCCAAGCAGTCTGAGCCACAAGTCATGCAAGAGACTCTTATGCTTTTTTATGACTCTCCTGGTGTGCTTTACGTGGGCCATCCACATAGTGCTGCCCCAGAAGTGGAAGACATTGAGTGCACCGATGCTCAACCACTTCTGTTGCAGGATGAGGACATGGAAACACCAGCGCAGCACGTCTCTGATGATGACGAAACACAGGTGCCAACTGCTGCAGCTTTCCTCAGTGTGCAGGCTGACAAGGAGGGCAGTGGTGAAGGGTGGGTGGAAGATGATGGGGAGGAGGATGATGAGGTCCTAGACCCCACATGGACTGAGGGTCATGCGAGTGACGTGTGCAGTTTGGAGGAAGATGTGGTGGTCGCGCAGAGGCACCAGCACAGCAAAAGAGGAAGCAGGTTGCAAAAGCGGAGCGAGCGTCCCCTAGACAGTATGCCTGCTGCTACCCACTGCACACAGGGACCTAGCACACAAAAAAGGCAGCTCAAAGGCGTTCCCCCGCATGGCAGTTCTTCAGACAATGTGCTGACGACAAGACACGAGTGGTTTGCAAGCTGTGCAATGATAGCCTGAGCCGGGGCATAAATGTTCTAAACCTGAGCACAACCCCCATGATCAGACATCTAAATTTAAGGCACAAGCTGCACTGGAATAATTACCTCAAAATCCAAGAAAGGTCTCGGCCTTCTCCTGCTTCCTCTTCTGCTGCTGCCTCAGCCTCTTCCTCCACCTCTACTGTGACAGTGTCACCTGCCACCCAGCAAATAGACGATATGACAGCAACGCCACCATGTCCGTCACCGTCCCCAAGCATTTCCACACCATGGTCCCATGGAAGCTTACAGCTCTCCATCTCCAAAACACTGGAGAGAAAGAGGAAGTACCCCCTACCCACCCGCGATCCCTGGCCCTGAATGCCAGCATTGCAAAATTCCTGGCCTTTGAAATGCTGTCATTCAATCTGGTGGACACGGACAGTTTCAAAAACCTGATGGCGGTGGCTGTCCCACAGTACGTGGTTCCCAGCCGCCACTACTTTTCCAGGCGAGCCATTCCTTCCCTGCACAAACAAGTTGGGGAACAAGATCAAGTGTGCACTGTGCAACGCCATCTTTGGCAACTGGGCAAATCTCGTGGCGGGTGGGCCTGAGCCAGATAGCCATTTGGCGCATGTCCTTCCCCCACCGAGGATTGCAGGGCATTTCTCTTTGCCTCCTGTTGCCTCCTCCTCCTACTGCGCTTCCTCCTCCTCTACCACCTCCTCATCCGCTCAGCGTAACACCTTCACCACCAACATCAGCACATTCAGGGGGAAACGACAGCAGGCTGTTTTAAAACTGATATGTTTGGGGGATAAACACCACACTGCGCAGGAGCTGTGGATGGGCATTGAACAACAGACCAATGAGTGGTTGTTGCCACTGAGCCTCAAGCCTGGTGGTGTGCGACAATGGCCGAAATCTCGTAGTGGCTCTGGGCCTAGCCCGTTTGATGCACATCCCTTGCCTGGCACATGTGCTGAATTTGGTGGTACAGAATTTTCTAAAAAACTACCCGGATATGTCAGAGCTGCTGCAGAAAGTGCGTGTCATCTGTGCGTACTTTCGGTGTTCTCACCCTGCTGCTGCTCGCCTGTCTGTGCTGCAGCGGAACTTCGACCTTCCCGCTCACCACCTCATATGCGACGTGCCCACAAGGTGGAACTCCACCTTGCACATGCTGGAGAGACTGTGCGAGCAGCAGCAGGCAATAGTGGAGTTTCAACTGCAGCACGCATGGGTCAGTCGCTCTGCGGAACAGCAACACTTCACCACCAATGAGTGGGCCTCCATGTGAGACCTGTGTAGTGTATTGCGGTGTTTTGAGTACTCCACCAACATGGCCAGTGCCGATGATGCTGTTCTCAGCGTTACTATCCCACTTCTATGTCTCCTTGAAAAAACACTTCGGGCCATGATGGAAGAGGATGTGGCACAGGAGGATGAAGAGGAGAAGGAGGAAGAGGGGTCATTTCCACAGTTATCAGGCCAGTCATTGGCTCGGAGGGTGGGTTCCTGCACCAGCATAGGCCAAAAATATTCAAGCCAGGGCACAGTTCTGGAGGACGAGGAAGATTATGAGGAGGAGGAGGAGGAGGAACCGCAGCAGGGTGGGACCCAACACAGCTCGTGGGCATCACTGGAGCATTGCTGGGGGGATACGGAGGACACAGATGATATACCTCCCACAGAGGACAGCTTGTCTTTGCCTCTGGGCAGCCTGGCACATGTGGCCGACTACATGCTGCAGTGCCTGCGCAACGACAGCCAAGTTTCCCACATTGTAACGTGTGCCGATTACTGGGTGGCAACCCTGTTGGATCCTAGTTACAAGGACAACGTGCCGTCCTTAATTTCCTCACTGGAGCGTGAGAGGAAGATGCGCGACTACAAGCGCACACTGGTAGACGCGCTGCTGAGGGCATTCCCAAATGACACCGGAGGCTCAGTGGAAGCACAAGGCGAATGCAGGGGAGGAGGAGGAAGAGGCCGCCAACGCAGCTGTGGCACCGCCAGTACCTCATAAGGCAGGGTTAGCATGGCCGAAATGTGGCAAAGCTTTGTCAGCAGCCCTCCACAACAAACAGCATGACCAGCCGATAGGCAACGTCTTAGCAGGAGGCAGCATTTCAGCAACATGGTGGAAGAGTATGTGTGCACACGCCTACACGTACTGACTGATGGGTCTGCCCCATTCAACTTCTGGGTCTCTAAATTGGCCACATGGCCTGAGCTTTCCGTTTATGCCTTGGAGGTGCTGGCCTGCCCTGCAGCCAAAGTATTGTTTGAACGTGTGTTTAGCACGGCAAGGGGCGTTATCACAGACAAGCGCAGCCGCCTGTCCACAGCCAACGTGGACAAGCTAACCTTTATTAAAATGAACCAGGCATGGATCCCACAAGACTTGTCTGTACCTTGTGCAGAATAGACATTTAGACCGGACTCACACAGCCATTCGTATACTTGTTTTTTTGAATATGCCTCAATATTTTGGGGGCTACCCCAATTATAAACAAAACAAAAAAAAACAGTGTTGGCTTCCTCCTCCTACTCCTCCACCACCGCCACTTCCACCTACACTGCCACGGTCATGGCCTAGTCAACCTCTAGGCTCCTACTCCACATCCATCCCCCCTTCCCATTTTTTTTTATTTGATTTTAATTTATTTTCCCTATCCCCATTTTTTTGAAGGGCACTTGCCCGACTCTTACCCCCATTTTACTTCCTTTTGCAGCCCTCTAGCACTTGCCAGGACTTTGTGACAGCCATTTTTGTGCCAAAAAGTTCGGGTCCCCATTGACTTCGATGGGGTTCAGGGTCCGGGATAAAGTTCGGGTAACGTTCGGTACCGAACCCAGACTTTTTCCCGAAATTCGGCCGGACCCACCGAACTCGAACATCGGGGGGTTCGATCAACTCTAGAGGCAAATGAATAAAGGAAAGTAGATCCATAGGTGGAAAGCGCTGAGAGTGAAGACACCAATCGTGTTAAAGGAATCACATCACACGTGTCATAATCTTATCCTTCACCAACTATATTGGCCTCTCACCTTAGCAAAATAGAAAGACAGCTTTTATCCCTCTTTGGAGTCTATTCTGGCTTCCTATGTACTTATATGCCTCTCAGGCTAAATATCCATTCCTTCCAAACAAAGGGTTAACCATCCATGTTCCTCTCAGTCAGTCTCCAATACTACAAAATGAATCATTAAGGCATGGAAAAGAAAGGGACAGAATCTAATGCTCTCAGTTTAACAGCTTTTATTCTCGCCCTAAACAATAAAAACACACTTACAAGAGGAAGCACTGTGAAGCCATGCGAGCTGGGGATAGCATGGATTCAATAGCTGCAAAGTGACGTGCGAGTGCTGGCTTCTCTCTCTAGACGCGTATCGTCAAATGATTTGGACTTCTTCAGTAGAGGTGGAGATACTATGCCAAGCACGTCTCTTAAATCCTAAACACACCTCTCTAGGGTGGAGCAACAAATGTGTATTAATCAGAGCAGCTCTGAAAGCAGCTGCCCTACTGCTGTCTGCAAAGAACGTACAAGCTGCCCGGAAGTGGCTGCCACAAACCGGAAGGAGACATGCAGACAATTTTTATTTTTATTAAAATTAGGGGACACCTACTAAGCAGTATGATCTAATAATTAATGATAGTAAATTTATACAGAATATGATTATAAGCCTGCACAAAAGCACAGCTCACGATGCAGCCATCATTTACATAGCAAAATATATACTGCAACCATGCCATCCCAAAAAACAGTCATAATACACTAAAAAACAAATTCATTTTCATATGAGACATCATATAGGCTAATAAAACAACGTAAATATAAAAACATATTAATTTTATAATCAAAATTTATTCAAACATATAATATTAAAATTATTTAAAATAATAAAAAAATGATGAAAAAAATTATAAAAAAAGGACCCTACCTCTATGATAAGCAGGGGATAATAATACTCACAAAGGTGCATGATTACCTATCACTAATAAAGCAGTTGAGGTCAAAGTTCATGTTTAACCCTCTAGGGGTCAAAACCTTGGCTTCAAAAATCCAGAAGGATTCCCTTCTACTCAACTGTCTTAAAGAATGACCTCCTCTCCAATGTGGTTTCACCACTTCAACCCCCCAAAAACGGAAAGAGTCTAACTTCTTATTGTGTTTGTATTTAAAATGCTTAGACACACTGTGTGTTTCAACACCTTTTAAAATATTCCTAATATATTCCTCAATCCTAACATGCAATGCTCTTGAGGTGCGTCCAATATATTGCATGCCGCATCCGCACTCAAGAGCATATACTACACCAATGGAATTGCATGTAATTAAATCTCGAATCAGGTATTCTCTGCCAGTACTTTTAGCTATAAACCCCTTTCTTTTCTTAATATTAAATCTGGCTCTCCTGCAAGCAAGACAACCCCCACAAGCATGGAAGCCTGTGAACAAGCCAAACCAGTTATTTTTATTATTGATGGGGGGATCAATTATCCCTGGTGCTAACTGATCTCTAAGAGTGGGTGCCTTTCTGTAAATAAACCCAGGTTTGAGGGGCAAGTGGGGTCCTAATACCCTGTCCTTCCTGAGTATATACCAGTGTTTCTTTATAATATGTTCAATATGTCTAAACTGAACATTATAATCAAGGATAATTTTAAATTCAGTATTCCCATTCACCTGCCTAGGTATATTGTCACATAGTACTCTTCGGTCCATCCGTGATACCTCCACCATAATTTTTTCTATATCTGAAGGACAGTAACCTTTTTCAATAAATCTCTTAGCTAGGATATCAGACTTATTAAAATATTCCATTTCACTCGTACAATTTCTCCTTATTCTGACAAACCGCCCCTTTGGTATATTTTTTAGCCATGTTCTATGGTGGCAACTGTCTAATGGAAGATAAGAGTTTTTATGAATGGTCTTAAAATGGTTACTCAGAACCACTTTGCCTCTATCATTATGGATTTCCAAATCCAGGAATACCACTCTCTCCCGGCTGATAGACCAAGTGAGCTTAATATTCCTTGTATTGGACTCCATTTTACCTCTGAACTCATCAAAACTATCCCGGTCACCTTTCCATATAATTAACAGGTCATCTATACATCTTTTGTAATAAAGAAGCTGGGCTGGACGTTCCACTAAAATTTCCTTGAATTCCCAACAGGCCATAAAAAGGTTCGCCACACTCGGTGCGAACCTCGCTCCCATGGCCACGCCACACTTCTGTAAATAATAATCCTGGTTATACCAAAAGTAATTATGATCTAAACAAAACTTAAGGCATTTAACAATAAATTTTTGATGTTCATCTGTGAGGTCAGAGGAGGCCAAGGCCCATTTTACTGACCTTACAGCCTCCTTATGCCCTATAATGGTATAAAGTGACCCTACATCAGCAGTCGCTGATATGTGTCCATATTTTCAAGAGCCTCCAAGAACTGAATGACGTGCTTTCTGTCCTTAAGTTTTGTTTAGATCATAATTACTTTTGGTATAACCAGGATTATTATTTACAGAAGTGTGGCGTGGCCATGGGAGCGAGGTTCGCACCGAGTATGGCGAACCTCTTTATGGCCTGTTGGGAATTTGAGGAAATTTTAGTGGAACGTCCAGCCCAGCTTCTTTATTACAAAAGATTTATAGATGACCTGTTAATTATATGGAAAGGTGACCGGGATAGCTTTGATGAGTTCAGAGGTAAAATGGAGTCCAATACAAGAATATTAAGCTAACTTGGTCTATCAGCCGGGAGAGAGTGGTATTCCTGGATTTGGAAATCCATAATGATAGAGGCAAAGTGGTTCTGAGTAACCATTTTAAGACCATTCATAAAAACTTTTATCTTCCATTAGACAGTTGCCACCATAGGACATGGCTAAAAAATACCAAAGGGGCAGTTTGTCAGAATAAGGAGAAATTGTACCAGTGAAATGGAATATTTTAATAAGTCTGGTATCCTGGCTGAGAAATTTATTGAAAAAGGTTACTGTCCTTCGGATATAGAAAAAAACTATGGTGGAGGTATCACAGATGGACCGAAGAGTACTATTATTATTATTATATTATTATACAGGATTTATATAGCGCCAACAATTTACGCAGCGCTTTACAACTTGAGGTAGACAGTACAAATACAATACACTTAATACAGTAGGAATTAGAGGGCCCTGCTCGTTAGAGCTTACAATCTAAAAGGGAAGGTCAAGAGATACAAGAGGTAATAACTGTGGGGGATGTGCTAATAGAGAAGATAAAAGTACAGTTGTTAGGTGGGAGCCAGATAGGCTTTTCTGAAGAGATAGGTTTTCAGGGATCGTCTGAAGATGGACAAACTATGAGAAAGTCGGACAGATTGGGGTAGAGCATTCCAGAGGATGGGAGAGGCTCTGGAGAAGTCCTAGAGGCGAGCAAGGGATGAGGTGACAAGGGAGCTAGAGAGCAGGAGGTCTTGGGGGGAGCGAAGAGATCAATTTGGTTGGTATTTTGAGACCAGGTTAGTGATGTAGCTGGGGGCCAGGTTGTGAATTGATTTATAAGTTATTGTTAGGATCTTGAATTTAATACGTTGGTTGAGTGGCAGCCAATGTAGGGATTGACATAGGGGTGTAGCAGATGCCGAGCGGTTTTTAAGGTGGATGAGCCTAGCGGCAGCGTTCATAACGGACTGAAGTGGGGATAGACTATTTAGAGGTAAGCCAGTGAGGAGGGAGTTGCAGTAGTTGAGGCGAGAAATGACCAAGGAGTGGATTAGTAGCTTTATGGCGTCATCGGTTAAGAAGGGGCGTATCTTGGAGATGTTGCGGAGGTTTAGGCGGCAAATTTTGGATAGCGATTGTATGTGGGGCTGAAAGGTTAATTGGGAGTCTAGGATTACACCTAGGACCTTTGCGTGGGGGGACAGGTTGATAGTTGAGCCATTGATTTTGACAGAGAAGTCTGGGGAAGTGGCACGTGGGGGAGGAAATATCATAAGCTCGGTTTTGGATAGGTTGAGTTTGAGGAAGTGATGTGACATCCAAGCTGATATGTCTATCAGTAAGTTTGTGATGCGTGAGGAGACAGATGGAGAGATCTGGGGGGTTGAGAGGTAGATTTGTGTGTCATCAGCATACAGATGATACTGAAAGCCATGGGAGGCAATCAGCTGACCCAGGGAGGAGGTGTAGATTGAGGAAAGGAGAGGTCCAAGAACAGAACCTTGGGGGACACCGGCAGAGAAGGGAAGATGAGAGGAGGAAGCAGAGTTGTAGGTGACACTGAAGGAGCGGTGGGATAGGTACGATGAGAACCAGCTTAGAGTACAGTCACGGAGACCAAAGGCATGGAGTTTTTTGAGGAGGAGGGGGTGGTCCACTGTGTCAAAGGCAGCAGATAGGTCCAGGAGTAGTAATACAGAATAGTGTCCGTTGGTTTTAGAAGTTATTAGGTCATTAGTGAGTTTAACCACTTCCGGACCGCCGTACGTCGTTTGACGGCGGTACTTTGAAGTGGAATACCGTTGTTATGGTAGCAGATAGCTACCATAACCCCGGTATCTTTTTTTTCTGCAGGCAATTCCCTGCAAGATAAAACTGGTCTTAGCGGCGGATTCGCCGCGAGATCACTTTTATCAGCGGCGGGAGAGGTGCCCCCCCCTCCCGCCGCTTTCCGGTCATCTCCGCCGCTTACCGGACCCGCCGGCAGCGGCGGAGAAGATCGGGTCCTTCCCCCCTAGTGTCCGTGAGCCGAGTGAGCGGCTGAAGCCGCTCACCCGGCTCCATAACATGGCTGGGCGGAAGCTACGTCACAAGTCGCTTCCGCCCAATGCTCTTAAAGGGGACATTTTTTTT
>BLSH010433819.1:170394-182591 GCA_018402905.1 Glandirana rugosa
GTGTAATGATCTTAATATCTGACCGTAACGGTACTTTTTCTGTTTCTTACCTATCTTTATCTCAGTAGGACATTGTTATTGTTATAGAGGGAACCCTATTTAGGTCGAATTTAAGAACCGTTTTCCTTAGAGTAGGTAACTACCTATGATGAAATCTTTAAGAAGTGTTTAACTGATTTTTTGACTGAAACTGGAGTATGGGTTCAGGAGACTGAGGTCATGGTTTGATGAGTCGGGGTGATGTGTTTAAAATGCGTCGTCTCTTTTGGGGTGAGGATCGAGTGGTGAAGAATGTTCATCTCAACTCGCTTGTGGACCTTCAAGCCCAAGACGACCAGGCAGGCTTTCCGTGCGATCGTTCGGGTTCCGTCCGGACCCGGACCCGGACTTTGTCCCGAAGTTCGGACGGACCAGCAGAACCCGAACTTCCAGGTGTTCGCTCAACTCTACTTGTAAGAAGTGGTGAGCTAGGAGTGGGGTTTTCTCTGCTGCGTAAAATTTGTGTAGTGGGGCTGAGTAGTTTGGTACTGGAGTCAGAGGACTTGGGTATGAGGTCAAAGTCAGTTTTTTAGTCAATTTGTGAAGAATTTCTAAAGTAGTATCCATCAATGGATGAGATTCCTTTTGCCAAGAATTTAAGCTGGATTTATCCCAAGGGAGATATTGTTATTGTTACAGGATGACTCTATTTCTATCCATTCTTTGTCTTTTTCATGGCAATGCCAGTCTATAATTCTAGTAATGTGAGTCGCCTGATAATATTTTTGAAAGTCGGGTAAGCCCATACCTCCTTTGTTTTTGGGGAGTGTGAGAGTATTAAGACTAGCTTTACGATGTGCCCAGATAAACTTCCTAGTGATTGGGAATCTTGATTGGAAGTGAGCCAAAGTAATATAGGAGTTTTGGTAAGATGGTCATTTTTAGAATGGAGGCTCTTCCAAACCATGAGAAATGTTTGTTAGATCGTCTCTTCAAGTCTGATTCTATGTTTTTGAGTAGAGGAAGAAAATTTGTCTTGTAAATGGAGTTGATATTTGGTGTCAGTCTGACTCCCAGGTAGAGTAGGGAGTTAGGATTCCATTTGTATGGGCAATTATCTTTTGCTAGTTTTAGTTGGTCTGGGTTCAGTAAGATATTGAGTGCTTCTGATTTATTAAAGTTTATTTTGAAGTTTGATATGTAGTTGTAAGTCTTCAGTATCTTTTTCAGGTTTGGAATAGAGATGTGGGGTTGTGTTAAAAAAAAGAGCAGGTCATCTGCGTAAGCCGCCACTTTATATTCTTTGTTTTTAATTTGGAAGTCGTGAATTGAGTTTTCTAATTTTATAATTCTAATCAAAGGTTCTAATGATATTATAAATAAAAGTGGTGATGGGGGCATCCTTGTCTAGTTCCATTATTTATATTAAGAGGGTCTGAATATATGTTGTTAATCTTGATCTTTGCTTGGGGGTTTGAATACGTTGCTTTGATCCCTTTTAGCATGTTCTCACCTAACCCCACGTGGGAGTATGTGGCGAACATATATGTCCATGATACCCGGTCGAAGGCCTTCTCCGCGTCTGTTGACAAGAGAAGGCCTTCTGTCTTGGAGGATGCTGTGAGATGGATCAAATTTAAAGCTTTAATGATGTTATCTCTGGCTTCTCTTCCTGGCATAAAGCCGACTTGATCAGGGCCAATTATTGAGTTAAGTAGGGGTTTCAGTCTGTTTGCCAAAATTTTGGTTAGAAGTTTTAGATCTACATTCAGTAAGGAGATAGGTCTGTAATTTGTGCAATCCTGGTGATCCTTTCCGGGTTTGGGAATAACCGTAATGTGGGCTAATAAAAAGGAATCTGATTTAGTTTTAGTTGATATTAATGAGTTGAAAGTAGAGGCTAAGTGGGTAGTTAGTATATGTGCGTATGTTTTATAATATTGTGAGGTTAACACGTCAGGGCCTGGGCTTTTGCTTGGTTTTAATTCATTAATAGCTCTTTGGACTTCTTCTGGGGTAATGTGTTTCTCTAGCAGTTCTGAGTCTGTTTTGGATAGGGTAGGAATTTTGCTATTTCTCAAAAATTCATTTATAGAGTCAAATCTATTAGAAGTTAAATGTAAGGGTTTCCTATGTGGTTGAAGATTGTAAAGATTGGTGTAATAGTTGTGGAAGATTTTTGCAATTTTTTCTGGGGTGTGAATTGCTTTACCTTCTTGGTCGCAGATCGTATGGATTTGTCTGTTCATGTCTGTGTCTCTGAGGGCTCTAGCTAATAATTTTCCAGTTTTGTCTCCCTGTTCATGTTTGTGAAAATATAATACTTTTTGGATTTTCAGATCTAGTATTGATTGTAGTTCTTTTCTGCATGTAATTAATTCTGATTCAGTTTTCTCAGAGAGAGAGTATTTGTGTTGGGTTTCTAGCTTAAAAAATTTTTTGATCAAGGTGTCGATTTCACATTGCTTGTCTTTTTTCTTTTTGGCTCCCCACATCATCAACTCCCCTCTAATGACGCATTTGTGGGCTTCCCAATTATTTAAGGGATTAGTGTCCTCGTTTTTATTTCATTTGAAGTAGTCAAGGAGTTTATTTTGAATGTCATTTTGAATCTCTTTGTCTAACAACAATGAGGCATTCAATCTCCAATCAAAATTTGGTTTATGTTTGGGTCTGTTTTTGAGAGTTAGTGAAGTAGGTGCATGGTCAGACAGTGAAAATATCCCTATCTGGGCTTTTGCTATGTGTTTTAGATCTTTTTGAGACATGAAAATCATGTCAATTCTAGAGTAACGTTTGTGAGGGAAGGAGTAGAAGGTGAAATCCTTCTCGGTGGGGTGGGCAAGTCTCCATGTATCAACCAGAGATAAGGATTGGAGTAGAGTTTTAATTCTTTTCAAGATTTTATATGTGACCAGTGTAAGACCATTTGACGTGTCCTGTTTTGGGTCCATGGGAAGGTTAAAGTCTCCTCCTAAAATGATGCAACCCTTTGCGAACCATTTCAAGTCATTGATAATTTTGTTGCAGAGATTTATGTGTGAGTTGTTAGGAAAATAGACATTGGCTAGGGTGATCGGAGTGCCTTCCCAGTCGCCTTTAAGAAACAGGAAACGCCATTCTGGGTCTGCTAGCTGTTGTGTTACGCTGAATGGGGAATTCTTGTTTAGGAGGATAGATACTCCTTTTGTTTTGACATTAGGATTTGTGGCATGGTAGGCATTGGCGAATTGGTTGTTTGTTAGTTTGGGAATATTTATTCCTTTAAAGTGGGTTTCTTGGATGAACACAATTTTAGGGTTAGTCTGTCTAAGTTCTCTGAATAGTTTAGATCTTTTTTCTGGTATATTTAAACCTTTTAAGTTGTGAGAGATGAGATCAGGTGACTTTCCAAACATTGAATATGTAATTTTCTCAACTTCTCCTATTGAGTGGTTGTTAAAGGAAAAAAAAAAGGAAAAAGGGGAGTATAATAGAAAAGGTAGATTAAGAAGAAAGGAATAGAAGAATAGAACTAGAGTGATCTAGTAGAATGAACTGTACATAATTAGAAACACTTGAGCTTCTTCTAAAGCTCGTAGGTAGTAGTTCTTCAAATGAGTTTGTTTGTCTGACTGTTATGTTTATTTATGTATGTGGTTTCAATTCGAATAGTTATTTTTCTTGGGGGGGTGAGTGGGTGGTGCGAGTCACGGGCGATTAGATTGCAAGTAAATGTAAGTAAAAGGATTAAGTATTCGGTTGTGTGAACCGGGGGTTGTGGGATAGTTAAATTAATTTATTTATATTAATTGAGTTAGGTCTCTCTTTTATATTTTTATATAGAAATATTTATGCTTGTTGGGTTTTAATGAATGAAGTAGGACTAGCTATGTTCAGGGTGAACCAACTGTCGTTCCCTCTCATTGAGAGATCGTCTTTGAATCTCCCTCACACTTCATTACAATGACAGTTATTCTTACAGCCAAATACCCGGAACCAGGTGACGTACATTTGGAACGTTAAGTGAACCAGTATTTTAGTTGTAAGCCAGGGCACATATTTTCTTCCGGATTGGGTTGTAGTTTGATCATTATATTTTTAAGTACATAACTCATCGCAGATCAGATTATGAAAGTGACATAACACCGGTATTTCAGAACTCCATTTCGGTCTCGAGTATCTGCCTATTAGTTGTCCTGTGGTACTGTAATATCAGATTGAGGATTAGAACGACCTGGTTCCGGTATCAGCATCGGAAGAAATAAACTTACGAACATCTTAAGATGTAGTAGTCTTGTTAAGTCTCATATAGTAGTAACAGATTTGGGGTAACTCCCCAATGACTAGTTCTTAAAGACAACCTGTCATAGAACCTGAAGAATATATCAATGATATAGTACTTAAAAAGGGAAACAAAAATTGTTTAACATATTTTAAAAGTGAAGAAGGTTTGAGTCTGTGTTCACCTTTAAGGGTATCAGAAATAACCCTTTATCACCATTAAATTGAAACGGTTCGAGATAACATGGTAATAAACTAGAATATGGAGAAATGGCTTTTCTATACAGAAGTTTAGAAAGAGTTAACGATTGGAAGACTGCAAAATCAGTTCTTGATACCAAAAATAATGTAGAATAGCAATTTGTGGTTACGTCAACGTTCACTATTCGAGATGTGAACCTTAGAATGGTCAGACGAGAATAAGTTTAAGGGCCTTCCATCTCATGAGTTATGTGTTATCCTGTTAGTAATAGGAGTTATTTGAGATGATTCAATCCAATAGTCGAGATAAAGGTATTATCTTACCATAACCTTTTTAGATCAGTCCGACTAAAGGGTGTTAAGAGGGTCATAAGATTCTTTGGCATCAATGTTCAGGGGTTGAATGTCCGAAGAAAATTATGGTGTAGGCTTGAGGGAAAAGCAGAAACAACAATCTGTCTGGGAGAAAGATAACAGTTAATGTGCATAACTTTTAGTGCAATACACTAGTCAAAGGCAGTAACGATAATTATTATCTTTCTCTTCAAGCCCCCTATCCTTTAGGGAATAAAAGAAAAAAAATGTAATGTCACCATTGCTGATTGAATGTATGGTATGCCTTCAAAGCGATTTTTAGGGCAATTGCCCTAGTCGGACGTAGAGAGAGTAAATGTGTAAAGGCCTTAACGTTGTTCTTTGGTTCTAGGTGTCTTTGGCCCAGGAGAGTATCTCCCATCATGGTTTGATTTTCTGCTGTGTTTGCCTTTGGTGAGAGTTGTGCTGAGTGGAGAAGAGACTGGAGAGGGAGGATCTTGATTGGTTGTAGATGGAACAAGAAATTCAGCGTACCAATCTGGGAGGTCAACATAGTCCATATGTAGATTCTCATAGAATGTAGGTAGATCTTCCGGAGTACGAAGAAGGAATTGTTTGCCTTGAGATGATAGTTGTAGAGCAAAGGGGAACTTCCATCTATAAGTGATGTTTTTTTCTTTTAGAACTTCAAGTAGAGGTTTAAGTGCCCTTCTGTTTTTTAGCGTAATTGGAGAAAGGTCTTGGTAAAGGAAGATTTATTTTTCGTTGAACATGATGGCGTCATTTTGTCTCGTTCTCTGGAGGATTTCTTCCTTTAGGGGGAAACTTGTTAGACAGCAGATAATATCTCTAAGAGGTGCATCATCCGATGATCTTGGTTTGAGAGCTCTATGAGCTCGATCAAACTCTATTGGAGATTCTGCTGGTCTGTCAATGAAGTTATTGAATATTGAGGATAATGCAGATTTGATCTGGTTGTTTGAAATGGATTCAGAGATCCCTCTAACTCTGATATTATTCCTTCGACCTCTATTGTCCAAGTCTTCTAAGTGTCTGTTCATCGTGATCAAGTGTTGTGCTTGGGTGCTGATTATGTTGTCTATTCTAATTATAGCCTTGTCTCTTCGTTTATCAGCTCTCTCTTTAGAGGCCATTTGTTCAGTGAGCATTAGTAAGTCTGCTTTTAAATCTGTTATGGCTGTAGAAAAAGAGTTTTTGATGTCTGCTGCAATCTCAGTCATGTCAGCGTATGTTAACGGTGTGTTGTGATGTGTGTTGTGTCTTACCAGATCTTCTGAATTGGTTAAGGAGATATTGTCATCGTCTTCCTTTATTTCTCTTACAGTTTTCTTTGGTGGAGCCATCTTTTCTTCTCCCCTTTGTTTTTGTTTGAGTATTTCTGGAAGTAAGATGGGATTTGTTTGTTGTTATAAGAGGTGGAGGAACGAAGTGAACGACCTGGTGTATCAGAGTTATGATGCTTGTTCATATTGTATGGTAAAATTTGATTGTAAGGGGACTTGTTATTCCCACTCGCCCCGGTGTAGCAGCACCAAAACAGTTAGAAGAACATTTTGTTTATGGGATGTTGCATTTATAGAAGTTATGTCCCGTTACTTCAGAAAGAGTGAGGCAGTCTATTAGATGCAAAGCCTGGAATTTGACTAGATTATAGTGATCAGCTCCAATATCACAGACCTGGGTGTAGATCTAACCATAGGTCCGATATCCGTGTCCCCCGAGCTTGCGTTAGTGCCTTATAACTGGGCAAGTGTGGGTTTCTACAGGTGTATGCTCCAGTCTTCCCGTTTGATACAAAATACACAATGTGGCGTGGTTGGAGTGCCATTGCGGTGGCTCCAGAAATTTAGGCCATGGCCTAGTTCACTGTGGGTTGGGGTGAAATGTCCGCCCAGGGCCAGGCTCAAAACACTTGAAATAGTGTGTATATAAGTGTCTAGGGTGGGTGCCATGGTACACTCTTGCAGTGTTTCATTCATTTTAAGAGGTGTGGTGCGGTGTGGTTGGACCGCCGTAGCGGTAGTCCCGAAATTTAGGCTGGGAATTGAGCCGCGGCCTAGGCCCCTGCGGAGCGGGATGAGGTATCGGCCTCAAATTAGGCTTGTTTTGTAGCCCGTGCTGTGGTTAGGTGTGCTGAGGTGAGTTTTTACCTCTTTCCCAGCGACGTGGAACTTGGATTCCTCTGGATTCTTTGGTCTGTGATCGGAGCTCCAGGGAAGCACGTCTTCTCGCCGCTCGCGTCAGGCCACGCCCCCTGGTCTGAGATTCTATAGCTAGTTTTAGATTAGAGGTCCAGCTGCATGAGAAATTAGAAACTACTAGGTATTAAAAGACAGAAGTAGATAGGCGTCTCCGAGTTCTACTGCCACATTTACTTCTGACATTGAGAAGTTGCATGCCAGATTGGTTGGATAACAGTTGAACAGTTGAGCTAACTGCATGAGAATTTATGATGGGCTTTTAATATGCTTTATGTTTGTGACTAATATTTTTTGGGATTGAATAAATTGATTTTGTTGATGGCACTACACTATTGGAGCTCTTTTATTATTATTATTTTTTAAAATATTTATTGAGAGTTTCACAGAACAATACAACAACAGATGCATGTATAAAACAGAGCCTGAGAGCTCAGATTCATTCCTCAAATACAAGGAAAATCAAAGTGCAAGCAGCCAGGGTAAGGGAGGAGGACTATGGGGAGGGATGGGGAAGGGGTAAGGTGACAGAGGAGACATAATTACCTGTAAACAATAAAATAATACAACATTTTGGTGTGATATAATACAGTAAGCTTTAGTACCTTCAGTAGCGGAAGCAATGTTCTGTGTGTCTAGCTGGTGGTTCCAGAGAGTGGCATGGGAAGAAAAAGTTAGCTGAATAGGCTACCTGTATCGTGTACAAAGTCTTAGATTGCCAAGGAGCTCCATGTAAGCGGGTCAATTCTAGGTTGGTAGGGAGATGGAAGAGTGGAGTACACTTTACGTTTCCATAAGGAATTGGTGAGGTCTCGTTTAAGATACCAATCCATGAAGCGAACTGGTTGCATGAAATTCTGTAGATCTTTTTGGGTAAACATGGCCTCCATATATTTACGCCATCTCGCGAAGAAACTTGTGGTTTAGTACAATGGTGTCCAGTCTCTCGAGATGGAAGAGGGATAGTATTGCCTTTTTTGCGGCTGCGAGATTGGATGGTGTTGACTTGATCCAATGGGACATTATAGTTCTGTGAGCAACTAGGAAAAATAAATGAGACCAATGCATAAGGTTGAGTGGCGTCACCGTTGGTGATGAAGGAGTACATGGTTCACAGCCAAATAGACACAGTAAAGGGTTTTTTGGTATCTGGTCTTTGTTGATTTTGGATATGTAGGCTAAAACTGAATCCCAGTATACAGTAATTTTTGGGCACTCCCAGCAGCATAGGGGGTGATAATGAGCACCAGGGGCTTTGCTCTTGAGTGGGGTCTTCCACATTGTTTGCCGAAAGGGATAGTATGCTCTGTGGATGATTTTAAACTGTGTTTCATGCCAAGTCTCTGAGATTATAATTATCCTTCTAAAATCTTTTCCAGGGGTTCATTGTCATTAAAGACGGTAGACCATTTTTAAAATGGAGCGAGATTGTATTTAGTGGATTGGTGCATAATGAGGTGTCAGTATAAGCTGGAGATGGAATAGTCATCCCTCTGGAGTACTATATTGATAAATGATTGTTGAAAAGGATCAGTCTTAGGTCCATAGCAGGACCGTAGATAGTCTAGTAGTTGATGGTAGTAAAATATATGCAATGATGGCAAGGAGAATTCTTGTGTGAGGGTTTGGAAGAACTTGAATCCTCCAGGAAGTTACTTTAGATAGACCACAAATCATAGGTGTGTGCAGTCTACTGCATTAGGGTGTGCACCCCAAAGCTCAAACACACACTACCGATCACTCACTGTGTTCTTTCAGAAAGGGATGAGGCTAGGTAAATTACATTTTTACCTGCCCCTTCCCCCACTCATTCTAAAACATCCCCCCCATGTGTGCCCACAGCAGCCAGCGGGAGAGGAATGGATGGAAGCTGGGAGCGCTGAGGGGGGAAGGGGGGAGCCAGGGCAGTAGGGGGAATCTGTAATGCACAGTGGGATTAGGGTGTGTCTGTGCACACCTGGCACACCCTGTGTGCATGCCTATGCCAGGAGTATTCCAATTGTCAAAGGTTTTGTGCATGGTAGACGGAGGGAACATAGGGTTACCTTGGATGGGTAAATAGCAGGATATACTCGAGGGTAGTCCCAATAATCTCCGTACTTCTCTCCATGCAATAACCATGTCCTTAATGAGAACACTTGATTTAAGTTGAGGTGGTAGAGCTCTTAAGTTGGACTGAAGAATAGCTGGGAGTGCATGCGGAGAAGCCACAGCGCTCTCAAGTATAGTGTTAGAGTATCTAGATTTTCCAGTTAATCAATCAAGAACTTGCCTAAGTAGGCAAGAAAGGTTGTAGAAACGTATATTGGGCAAGCCTGCACCACCCTCAGACTTGGGGAGACATAGTTTCTGTAGTGCAATGCACGTTTTTTTATGAGACCATATAAAGGTAGAAAGTGTCTTATGTATTTTCTGTACATCTGAATGTTTTAATAGGAGGTGTATGGTCTGCCTTGGGTACAGTAGTCGTGCAAATGACACCATTTTAACAATGACATCTCCCAAAGAGCGAGAGGGGGAGGGCTGCCCAAGCTTTGAACTCCTTCACAATTTTGGTTATAAGGGGTTGATAATTGAGACCAGATAAAGAGGATGGTTCTTGGCCTATATGGATGCCCAAATATGTGATATGGTGAGGTGCCAAGGCAAACAGGGATATCAGTCTCCATTTATTAGATTCCTGTGGTTGGAGTGCAAAAACCTTGCTTTTAGCAAAATTTATTTTAGTCTGTCAAAGTCTGAGAGGGGGTTGGTGCAGAATAGTAGTATGTCATCCGCAAACAAGGAGGAACAGAAAATTTGATTGCCCACAGTAATGCCACTGATGCCTTCAGGCGGATTGAGTATCCTGGATAGAGTTTTGATAGCTATATTGAACAGAAAAGGGGAAAGGGGACACCCTTGCCTTGTCCCCTTTGTCAGAGGGATCGTGTCTGAGATGAAGTCTGGTGTAACAAGTCGTGCTGTTGGGGACGCATACATTTACTGTATAAAATGCATAATTGCACCTGAGAACCCAAAGACGTCCATCACTCTGAATAACCATGAAAGGCTGATAATGTCGAATGCCTTTTCGCCATTGAGTGAGATGATGGCAACGTCCTGATCTTGGTGGGATTTAGCATATTCTAACATCATCAGGACCTTGCGAATGTTTAAGGTGGCAGATCGTCCTGGTTCAAAGCCATATTGGGCTGGGTGGAGCAGAGAGGGGAGTAAAGGAGTTAGGCGTGAAGCATTTATTTTAGAGAGAATTTTAACATCTACATTAATCAAGGAGATTGGGTGGTAGGAGCCTGGGTGCAGGGGGTCTTTGCCTTTTTTAGAGACCAGCTTAATATGTGCCTGTGTACCCGTGGGAAGGTAGGGGGTCAGCATCCCACATAGCGGTGAGGACATGTTTCAGAGTGTCATTGATAAAATCCTTCGTTAGTTTATAAAATTCAGGCATGTAGCCATCTGGGCCTGGGGCTTTGGCAGATGCTAGAGATTTGATAACCAACTGGATGTCTTCAACAGATATAGGAGCGTTGAGCGCTTCTAGGTGTGTGGACTGAAGTTTGGGCAGACAAATCTTAGTTAGTAATGTTTCTGCTGTTGTCTGGTCAATTGTGTCCTCAGAATATAGGGATGTATAATAGTCTGCAAGTAATTTACTGATTTCCGCAGGCTTAGTGACAATAGAGCCCTCATTGTTTTTCAAGGCTGAAACATGGGTAGGGCCTTGGCCCTGAGAATAACTTGGCTATTAGTTCACCTGCCTTGTTTCCAAACCTATGGAAGTGCAAAGTGGAGTAGGACATATTAGCTGCCTCTTGCTGTTCTGCTCATAGGACAAAATTGTGTTTAGCTAGTTGCTATGTTCGTATATTATTGGGAGTACAATTTTGCATTAGACGCTGATGTGCTGAGCAAAGAACTTCACTAGCCTGTATGTATTGTTGATTAGAGTGTTTTTTAAATTGGGCAGTATACAATATAATTTTCCCTCTTAGGAATGCTTTACCTGCTTCCAAGAGGAGTTTTGAGTTTGTGAGGTGTGCTCCATTCGTGCAAGCGTATTCTGCCCAGGCTTCATACAACATATGGTGGAAGTTCTCCTTGTCAGCTAAATAGGAAGGAAAGTGCCATGAAAGTGGAGGGGATGAGAGCTTAGAATTTGTCATATGTATAGCAATTTGGCTATGGTCTGATATTCTCGCATCATTGATTTCTGAACTCTGCAGTGTCGATATTAATGTAGGAGAGGCAAAAAAAAAAAATAGTTGATGCCTGAGAAACAGTTGTGGGGGGGGGGGGAAAAAAAGGTATAGTCTTGATCAGTTGGGTGAGATAGGCGCCAAACGTTCAAAAACTGCATAGAAGCGATAGATTGGGCTAAGAGGGTTGTATTATCAATAGTGGATAGTGGTTTCATGTCTTGCGGGGTTGGGCACTGGTGCGGTCTTCTGACGGGGACATAACAGAGTTGAAGTCCCCACCTACCAAGTGGAGAGCCTCATGGGGGACTCAATGTCCAGGATACCATGTCTTGAAAAAAAAAGAGTATCAGGGGAGTTGGGGGCGTATATGTTAGTAATGGCTATATCTTTTGCGGCTATCGTCATATGTAATGTAATTTTGCAGACAGTCAAATCGGTCCGTATATCTCAAATAGTATGCCTCAGATTTTTGTGGAGCAGTATAGCTACTCCAGCCTTTCGGCCAATTGACGGTGACCCGTACACCTCACCAACCCACAACTTGTGAAGACGGTTAAATCGTCTGTGGACAAGTGGGTCTCTTGAAGGAGTGCAACATTTGCACACAGACGCTTCAAGTGTCTAAGAATCATCATGCGCTTACTTGGAGAGCGAAGCCCCTTACACATGACACAATCGTTAGGTGATTCCCATCAGCCTGTGAAGCCATGTTTGTAGTAGATTAAGGTAGTATGCTGGTAGTTTGGAATAAAGCCTTATGGCAGACATCATGCCTCTCGCCTGAAACTCACCAAAACATTGTAGGTCACCTAAAGGTATAGGTATAACACAGGTTAATATGGTCACCAAGTAGTCAGGATTAAGACAAGAAGAAAACTGAACAAAAGTTAGGTGGAGGAGCCAATAACTTCACTTTTTTCCACATGTGGATTATCTACCATGCAGAACTCCCGTGGGTCGCTTCCTTCTCTCCTAGGGGTGAAAACCGAGGGGGGGGGGGGTAGACAGTAGGGGTAAA
>BLSH010433820.1:0-22510 GCA_018402905.1 Glandirana rugosa
TATGGAAAAAGTGGGAATATGTATGCTGTGCTTTGGTGCATCAACAATGTAGTGTATTGGTGCAAAGAACTGTACTGCACAAGTATGCAGTGATGCACTGCAAATTAGGGGCATATTTTACTGTGCCAGTCACAAATTCATGCTACTGACCCTAAAATAAAAAGCCCCAACAAAACATAATTGAAATAAAATATAGCTACCCCAAATCTAAAATATTAAATCCCAATCCTTAAAACATAATCAAAATGTTTTAACCTAGTTGAAAGTAAAAAAAAAATATATAGTATACACAGTTGTGCTAATAAGTTTACATACCCTGGCAGAATTTATGATATATTGGCCATTTTTCATAGAATATGAATGAGGACACAAAAACATTTCTTTCCCTCATGGTTAGTGTTTGGCTGAAGCCATTTATTATCAATCAACTGTGTTTACTCTTTTTAAATCATAATGGCAACAGAAACTACCCAAATGACCCTGATCAAAAGTTTACATACCCTGGTAATTTTGGCCTGATAACATGCACACAAGTTGACACAAAGGTGTTTGAATGACTATTAAAGGTAACCATCCTCACCTGTGATCTGTTTGCTTGTAATTAGTTTGTGTGTATAAAAGGTCAATGAATTTCTGGACTCCTGACAGACCCTTGCATCTTTCATCCAGTGCTGCACTGACGTTTCTGGATTCTGAGTCATGGGGAAAGCAAAATAATTGTCAAAGGATCTGTGGGAAAAGGTAGTTGAACTGTATAAAACAGGAAAGGGATATAAAAAGATATCCAAGGAATTGAGAATGTCAATCAGCAGTGTTCAAGCTCTAATCAAGAAGTGGAAAATTAGGGGTTCTAATGAAACCAAACCACGGTCAGGTAGACCAACTCAGATTTCAGCCACAGCTGCCAGGAAAATTGTTTGTGATGCAAAGAAAAACCCACAAAAAAATTCTAGACTCTCTGAAAACATGTGGTGTGGCTGTTTCAAGATGCACAATAAGGAGGCACTTGAAGAAAGATGGGCTGCATGGTCGAGTCGCCAGAAGAAAAATGCCAAGAATTATCTCACTTACAATATACCAAACAGCACAGAGACAAGCCTCAAACCTTCTGGCACAAAAAATAATTTTGAGCGATGAGACCAAAATTGAGCTTTTTGGCAGCAACCATAAACGCTCTATTTGGAGAGAAGTCAACAAGGCCTGGGAAACACTGAGGTGGATAGCTGATGTTGTGGGGATGTGTGAGATACAAAGGCACAGTAAATTTGTTCAAAATTGATTTCAAGATGAATGCAGTATATATTTTCAAGACATACTGGAGGAACATTCACATTCATCAGCCAGGAAGCTGTGCATGGGACGTACTTGGACATTCCAACATGACAATCATCCAAAACACAAGGACAAGTTGACCTGTCATTGGCTACAGCAGAATAAAGTGAAGGTTCTGGAGTGGCCATCTCAGTCTCCTGACCTCAATATCATTGAGCCACTCTGGGGAGATCGCAAACGTGTAGTTCATGTAAGACAGCCCAAGAATTTCCAGGAACTGGAGGCTTTTGCAAGAGGAATGGGAAGCTTTACCATCTGAGAAGATAAAGCGCCTCATCCACAAATACCACAAAAGACTTCAAGCTGTCATTGATATTAACTTGTACAGAACCGCGCTATAGCCGAAAGACGGCTACAGCGCGGCTCTGAAAATCCGGGAGGACGTCCATGGACGTCCTCCCTCGTGCGCGCCCCCCGCGCGCACTCGCAGCCTGCGGCGGTGCGCTCTCGCGGCCACCGCACGCTGCGTGGGCGTGTCCGCGGGTCGGGCGGACTCGATGTCCGCCCGAGACCCGCCGATCACCTGTAGCAGCCTCAGAACGGGGAACCGCCGATGTAAACACGGCGGTTCTCCATTCTGTGAATGGGACATAGCAGATCTACTGATCCCTGTCACTGGGATCAGTTAGATCTGTTATGTCCCGACCAGCTCCACCCCCCCACAGTTAGAACACACCCAGGGAACATTTCTTAACCCCTTCACTGCCCCCTGCTGGTTAACCCCTTCACTGCCAATGACATTTATACAGTAATCAGTGGATATTTAAATTTCTGATCGCTGTATAAATGTCATTGGTCCCAAAAAAGTGTCAAAAACGTACGACATGTCCGCCCCAATATCGCAGTACCGATAAAAATCGCAGATCGCCGCCATTACCAGTAAAAAAATAAAATAAAATAAAAACGCCATAAATCAATGTCCATAGTTTGTAGGCGCTATAACTTTTGCGCAACCCAATCAATAAACGCAGATTGCGATTTTTTTTTACCAAAAATATGTAGAAGAATATGTGTCGGCCAAAACTGATAAATAAATTTGTTTTTTTATTTTTTATTTTTGGATATTTATTATAGCAAAAAGTAAAAAATATTGTTTTTTTTTCAAAATTGTCGCTCTTTTTTTGTTTATAGCGGCGATCAGAAATGATGCAGAGGGGATCAAATACCACCAAAAGAAAGCTCTATTTGTGGGAAAAAAAGGACGCAAATTTTGTTTGGGTACAACGCCGCACAACCGCGCAATTGTCATTCAAAGAGCGACAGCGCTGAAAACTGAAAATTGGTTCGGGCAGGAGGGGGGTTTAAGTGCCCAGTAAGGAAGTGGTTAAAGGGGGCAACAGACGGTATTAAGAACTGGGTATGTAAACTTTTGATCGGGGTCATTTGGGTAGTTTCTGTTTTCATTATGATTTAAAGAGATGTAAACGCAGTTGATTGATAATAAATGGCTTCAGCCAAACACTAACCATGAGTGAAAGAAATGTTTTTGTGTTCTTATATTCTCTAAAAAATGGCCAAGAAATCATAAATTCTGCCAGGGTATGTAAACTTATGAGCACAACTGTATATATTACAGTGAAAGTTGTTGCTGATACATACACAGATATTCTTAAAACATGTTGTTGGGCAATGCACTGTGAACACAGCAGTAATGTTGCACCATACAGCATATGTACATGTGTATAGCACTACAGAGCATTGTGTAGCAGTCTAGCATTTTACAGAGCACTGCATAGCACAACTATCACCCTATCTACTGCAACACACGCCAACAAAGGCTATGCCTTTTATTGTGTGGTAATTGACACATAAGTAAAGCCCCATAATTTGAATTTGTAAGTTACATGATTGCCGGTCAACATCCATGAAGTGCATAGTTGATTGATATGGAGATAAACAACTGCATTAGTTAGCTAGGTCTGTGAACCATGAATGAGCTGGGTTCAACTCAAACCCATGCTTGACCTGAACCCGAAGCTCATCCCTAATTATGTATGGGTTGTGGGAGTATTGCAGCAAAACACCATACAATAGTTTGCTAAACTAGTCTGACTATGAAATGCTGCAGTCATTTTTATTATTAACCTTTATGAGGTAGGAAGGATTTATAAGTATTTACAATCTGCACTGGTCAGAAAGGCCAAAAATGGAGATTGTTTTTAAAGACTACCTTAAAGCATTGTTGACTTCTCACCTTAGCAAGAACAAAGTCATCATCTACATGGGAAAACCATTTTTTTTTTTTTGTATAATTGTCTTTATTGGTTTTTCCAAATATAGTAACAATAGCAAGAGCATAAGAGAACTAATCAAGAAGAAAGGGGGGGGGGGGGTACACAAGAGCACATCTCAGAGGAGGGGGGGTGTAGAGGAGTAAGGTCTTGGGGAGCTAGGATCTTCCCAATACAGTAGGTGTTAGTATTAATTTGCTAAAAACTTGAGTGCACACAGAACATACATATACTTGGTTACACCTGGGTCTGTGGATGGCACAGTTATGGTATTATGAAGATTAGAAGCTTATGACAGTACAATAACAGGGAGGAGTTTGAACCCCTAATGGGAGTGTATGGAAGCCCATGGTTGCCAGTGGCTCTCAAATTTTTCTCTTTTTAAAGAGTTTGTTGCTAGCATGCGTTCGAAAGTGTAGTTTTGGTTTTTGAGTTGTATAACTTCAGAGATGGAGGGAGCTTCAGGAGATTTCCATAGTCTGACAACTGCAGTAGTAGCTGCAAGCAGGATATGTGTTATAGTGGATCTACGAGTAGGGGAAATGTTCTCTATGTTAAGGTTTAGAATGGCTAAACTTTTGTTCGGTGGGATGTTGTTAGAGGTGATTTTGGTTAGGAGTTTGAAAACTTGGGTCCAGAAAGGGGTAATGATAGGGCATTCCCATAATATGTGTAGGAGATTTCCAGTCTTGCCACAATTGCGCCAGCACAGTGGGGATTTATCTGGGGCGAATTTGAAAATTTTGGTTGGTGTATAATACCAGCGTAGTGTGATTTTTAACATGAGTTCCCAATGAGCCGTACAGTGGGAGAATTGGTGGGTTGATCGGATGGCTGTTTGCCATTCGCGTGGAGTGTATTCCTTACTGAGGTCCTCTTCCCATTTGAGTATATGTGTGTCTTTGGTGAGGGAAAGTTTGTCGTGGAGCACGTTGTAGAAGAGGGAATGAGGGTTGGAAGAGTTGAAGAAAGCCCATGCTTTTTGGGGGATTCGGATGGTGGGTGGGGGGTGTTTGGATAGGAAATATTTTATGCATATTTAGGTGAATTGGGTTTTGGGTTGTAGGTTGTATTGGCTTCTCAAGGTATCCCAAGGTTGGATAGACGAACCGTCATAGAGTTTTTGTACTGTATCCAGTCCTTGAGTTACTAAGTGGTCCACATTCAGAAAGGGAATGATGGATGTGAGAGTTTGCAAATGTATGAGGGGGGTGTATTTGAATAGGGTCTATTTGGAGTTTAGTCAGGTGTCTCCATGCTTTGATAGAATCTGTGATGATTTGTGGGTGTTTGGAAAGTCTCCATGGCATCCAGGAGTTCCTAATTAGAAGGGGAATAAGCTGATGTGTAAGGGATAGTGCTTTTTCTATATCTGCCCAAAGAGGGGGATTGGTGTTGTCGAACCAGTGTTTACGTTGGGATAGTTTAATTGCCCAATAATAGTCTCTAATGTTAATATTCCCCATACCTTCTGCTGATTTGTGTTTGTGGAGTAGTCTATGCGGGCATCTGGGTTTACTCTTATTCCATATACAGGTTGATAGCAGGGAGGACAATTTATCTAGATAATCTTGAGGAATGGAGAATGAGAGAGCTCTGAATGTGAACAATATCTGGGGGAGGATTATAATTTTAAGGGCTGTGGATCTTCCTGTCCAGGAGAGGTCACATAGGAGTATGTGTTGGATTTGCGGCTTTAATTTCTGGATTAGTGCGTTGAGGTTGGTGTGGATGAGAGAGGATATATGAGGGGTGAGGGCTGTTCCTAGGTATGGGATAGAAGTGGAGGCCAATTTATATGGGAAGTTGGCTTGGATTTTTGATTTTGTGTGGGGAGGAAGATTTAGACCTAGGATAAGGGACTTGGTAAAGTTAACTTTATAGTAGGAAGTGTGTGAGAAGTCAAGGAGAATTTGGTGGGCTCGTGGGAGGGAGCGAAGGGGCTTAGTGAGGAACAGAATAATGTTGTCCGTGAAGAGATTCATAGAGTGTCTAGTTTGGCCTATGGTAAGACCTGAGACTAAGGGATCTGAACAAATTTTCTCCGCTAGAGATCCTATGATAAGATTAAAAATTGTGGGCGAGAGAGGACACCCCTGTCATGTGCCGTTGGAGATGGCAAATTTTTTGGAAAGTATACCTGATGTAAGAACCTGGGCTGAGGGTCCAGAGTAAAGCGTATAGCATGGAGTATCAGGCCTTGAAAGCCAAATTTTTCCAGAATCTGTAACATGTACTGCCAGTGGACTCTGTCAAAAACCTTCTCTGCGTCTATGGACAAGAGGAGAGAAGACGTTTGAGCAGAGCCAGCTTTTTGTATAGGGTTGAGGACTCGCCTCGTTGCATCTGAGGGTTGCCTTCCCCTCACAAACCCCATCTGGTCTCTGCTTATCAGGAGTGGGAGGACCGTAGATAGTCGGAGGGCTAGGATTTTGGCAAATAATTTGATATCAGTATTAAGTAATGAGATGAGCCTGAAATTGGCTGGGGCGGTGGGATCTTTTCTAGGTTTGGGGATTGTCACTACATATGCCTTAAGCATTTCTTCAGGAAAGGAAGATGTCAAGGCTGCTTCATTAAAGACTTGTAGTAGGTGAGGGGCGAATATATTGGAGAATGTTTTGTAATAATCATTTGTGAGGCCGTCTGGGCCAGGTGATTTGCCAGGGGGAAGAGTCGCCACAACTCTGGTTGGTTCTTGGGTAGTAAGGGGGGAGTTGAGATGGTCTAAGTGGGCCTGAGAGAGAGAGGGGAGGTTCATTTTTTCAAGGAAGGAGAGAATGATAGCTTTGGTGGGTTGAGGGGCTCCCTTATCTTCCTTAAGAATGTACAAGGAGCTGTAATAATCAGCAAAATGGTATGCAATGGCTTGTGGGTCTGTAATTTTTTGGTTATGTATAGGTTGAATTAGGTGGGGAATTCTGGTTTTGATGTGGGCTGTTTTGATTCTACGAGCTAGTATCATCCCTGCTCTGTTGGCTGCAGAGTAGTAGGTTAGTTTTAGTCTACGGAGGTGTCCCTCATATTGGTGTAGTAATAGAGTTCTGAGTTCTTCTCAGAGCTCTCGAACCTTTTCAATGAGTGTGGGTTGGGGGTGAGTTTTATTGGTCTGCTCTAGGTTATGTATTTCTGCGGTTAGCTTAGTAACCTTGGTGTGGTGGCTTCTCTTCGCCCTGGCGCCTTGTTGAATAAGCGCCCCTCTTATGACGGCTTTATGGGTCTGCACAGAGCCCTTGTTTGTTTTGAAAAAATCTGAGAGTTGTTGGGCCAGGGGTTTGGAAGTTTGGGGGTTTTCATATGAGAGAGGTGTTGCATCTCCAGATGGGGGTTGTGAAGGGGGAGCTCCCCTCGTCTATTGATAAAGAAATGGCTGTGTGGTCTGACCACAATATATCATGGATAGAGGATTTCGATACTCTCTGTAAAGTCCAGTGGTCGGTGAGAAACATGTCTATTCTTGAATATGTGTGGTGCCTGGGGGAAAAGTATGAATAATCCCTTTCGCAAGAGTGTTGGCACCTCCATACATCATACAGTTGTTCTCTGTGGAAGATAGTAGAGAGCTGTGGTTTCCGGGCAGCGGATTTTGAAGTTGTATCAAAGTAGGGATCTGTGGTTGTGTTAAAGTCTCCACAAATAATCAGATTGCTCTGATTCATTTGCATGATTTTGTTTAGTGTCCTGCTTTTGAAACGTGTCTGATGTTTGTTCGGTGCATAGATTGCGGCCAGGGTATAGGGGAGTGAGTTGATGTCACAGGATAGAATTATAAAACGGCCTTCTGGGTCAATGAGGGAATCTTTCAGGAGGAAGTTTACAGAGTCTCGTATGACCAACAGTACTCCTCTTTTTTTTTGTTAGGCACACGAGAGAAAGATGTGTGAAAAGGATCTGTGGGAGTGCTTTGGGATCTGGGAGGCTTGAAAGTCTGTCTCCTGGATACATAAGACATCTGCTTGGAGCTGGAGGGCTTGTTTCCACATAGAATGTCTTTTGGCTGGGTGGTTTAACCCTTTAACATTTAGTGAAACACACTTAAGAGTCTCGGATCAGAGAAGTGCATGAAGGGCGATGGTGCATGTCACTTACTTCGGAGCAGGCTGTGGTCCGGTCAAACCTTGCAGTTCTTTGGATGATCCTTGGGTTTGTCGAATCCAGGGCGTCTGAAGAGTAGACCTCGATGAAGCGCGGGGTGATGAGACCTCTGGAGTGCGGTTGTGTACCATCAAGGGGGGGGAAAGGATCAGCAAACAACATAAGAAGGTGGAAAGTCAAATAAACTCGTATGTAATAACGTAAGGGAAGGGGGTCACACTGTACCATGCGAGGTGCCCGAGGGGGAAAGAGAGTGTATAACATAGTTATGCATTTCCAGGAAATGATAAGTTAGTATTTAGAGTGTTAGCAGGACTCTTGAGAGCGTATTTGTTTTTCTTTCGTGGTTTCTTGCGGGCTACTATTTGCCAGTCTTGGGACGTTGGGATAGTGGGAGTTTGGAGTGGGCGCATGGGAGCGCTGTCTTGCAGTATTCCCCACTGGCGGAGAAGAGAGAGGCCTTCTTCTAATGATGTAACCCTGTTGGTTGACCCATTGTGGGTTATGATCAGTTGCGCTGGGTGTCTCCACTTGTGAATGATCTGGTGGTTGCGAAGAGCTTTTGTTATAGTGGCCAGGTTGCGTCTGCGTTGCAGAGTGTGTCTAGAGAGGTCAGACAGGATGAATGTAGAGGCGTATTGGGGTGGACGGTTGTCCGGATTATGGGCTGCTGCTAGGATAAGTTCCTTAGCTTTGTAGAAGTGTAGTCTAAGGACTACATCTCTGGGTGTTTCATCAGGTATAAAGGACAGTTTTGGCACTCTGTGGATTCTGTCGATAGTAATCCACTTTCATGACATGGGTAATGAATTATTATTGAATTCTTTAGAGGAGAGGCAAACATAGATAATTCATTTTATGTAAGAGTCTATTTGCATGCCTGCCTGAATGACTCACTGCTAAACAAGTAAAGGCACTCTTAAGCCTCGTACACACGCGCCGATTATCGCATAACCACACGTCCAACTTTTGATCAAATTGGCTGTCTGTGGTTTTGTCTAGCATACTGACGGTAGTCAAGTAATCGTCCAACAAAGCCGAACGTAGTGACGTGTTACGAGAAAGTTCAGGTGAATGTGATTTGTGAAATACGAACCCAGGTTTAAACGACGAACACTTCCTGGATTCCGAGCATGCCTGTTTGTACTTAAAACTTTTATTGGTCCATCTTCTGTACACATCAGCCAAAAATTGGCCAAAGCCTTGTTGCCAGACAAAAGTTTTCTAGTCTTCACATACAACTTCTGTTGGACAATAATTGGAAATCGGCTGTCGAATCGCGCATACTAACGATCGGATTATCGAACAACAGACTGTCGTACGACTGTTGTTGGCCGATAATTGTACTGTGTGTACGGGCCTTAACAGAACCACTGTAAGAAGAATGAGCATTTGGAATCTACATATGTCTATATAGAATTAAATTTATAAAAATGTCATTGAAGTTAAGGTAACACACTGCTTTTTTGTACAAAAACCCTTTGGAAAATACACACAATAACATCTGTAGTTGTTAGTCAAAAACAGAAACCTATAGGATTTACCCATTTTAATTTACAATTATGTATCATTAGGGAAATAGTTCAGGCACTTGGTGGCAGCTTGCACCACAGAAGCAAACTATTATTTTACAATTATCTAAAAGTTGAGAAATATAAGCAAGGATTAACCTACTTACTTCAGTATTAAATCTGTCAGCGAAATACCATAACATGATCTAAAATTGCCAGGCAAGTTGTATGCATTTGTTGATATAATTCTTTTTAACTTTAAAACAAATAACATTTACATATGTGCACTAATATGTAACTACCAAGAAGCTGTAACAGGAAGGGAGATCAGCTAAATTATCAGGTGAACTTTAAGATAAACTTTACTAAATAGGTGTAAAGTGGAGTTAATAATACAAACAAAGGCACAGAGGATGCATTTAGTATAAAGCCTTATTAACTGATTACATAGCTATTCAAAGAATAACGCATGTGAGCAATGCCTCCACAACTCAGTAAGTACAGCACAGTCTGTGGGAGACTATATAAGAACAGAATATAAAGAGGAATCACTTACTTTACTGGAAACTACAAAAACAGCTAATTGCATTTGGCCCCTGGGAAGAGCCTCTGTAATAGATTGAAAAGGGGGCCAAAAGGTATTTATGCCCCTGGGATCTGTTCAATGGGAGAATCATATGGGTGATGATGAGGTAATTAATCAGCACTCTTTTTATTACAGACATGATGGAACTCATGGTATTGTGGAGGCAAGTTGTCGTATGACTGGGTAGTTAGCACATCAACCTTTGATTCCCAGATTGGTGGAGAACTTTGACGAGTAGAGATGAGCAAACCCGAACTGCAAAGTTCGGGTCCGTACCGAACTTTGAGGTGCCCGTGACCTGACCCGAACCCGGACATTTGAAAAAAAGTTTGGGTTTGGGGTTCGGGTATTTTATCTGCAGGGCAGCCAATCAACAAGCGTTACACTGGTTTGCCCTTAGAAGCCATCACAGCCATGCCTACTAATGGCATGGCTGTGATTGGCCAGTGCATCATGTGACCCAGCCTCTGTATAAGCTGGAATTACGTAGTGCTGCATGTCACATGCTCTCAGGCTAGTGTAGGGAGAGGATGCTGCCGGTGCTGTGAGGGACAGATTGCAGATATAATAACATCTCATCCTGCATTACAGAACTATCTGATTCTGGACTAGGTAGATATTACTACTACTACTACTGCTTTGAGGGACAGATTGCAGATCTCATCCTGCATTACAGAACGATCTGATTCTGGACTAGATAGAGTTTACTACTCCTGCTTTTAGGGACAAATTGCAGATCTAATAACATCTCATCCTGCATTACAGAATGATCTGATACTGGACTAGGTAGAGTCTACTGCTTTGAGGGACAGATTATTGTTCTAAAATCATCTCCTAGTTCTATAGGGTCAGGTTCCCGCTGTTGCTGTAAGGGACAGATTATTGTTCTAAAATGATCTCCTAGTGCTATAGGGAGAGGTTCCTGCTGTTGCTGTAAGGGACAGATTATTGTTCTAAAATCATTGTCTACTGCTATAGGGTCAGGTTCCTGCTATTGCTGTAAGGGACAGATTATTGTTCTAAAATCATCGTCTACTGCTATAGGGTCAGGTTCCTGCTGTTGCTGTAAGGGACAGATTATTGTTCTAAAATGATCTCCTAGTGCTATAGGGAGAGGTTCCTGTTGTTGCTGTAAGGGACAGATTATTGTTCTAAAATCATCGCCTACTCCTATAGGGTCAGGTTCCTGCTGTTGCTGTAAGGGACAGATTATTGTTCTAAAATCATCGCCTACTGCTATAGGGTCAAGTTCCTGCTGTTGCTGTAAGGGACAGATTATTGTTCTAAAATCATCACCTATTGCTTTAGGGTCAGGTTCCTGCTGTTGCTGTAAGGGACAGATTATTGTTCTATAATCATCTCCTAGTTCTATAGGGAGAGGTTCCTGCTGCTCCTGTAAGGGACAGATTATTGTTCTAAAATCATCGCCTACTGCTATAGGGTCAGGTTCCTGCTGTTGCTGTAAGGGGCAGATTATTGTTCTATAATCATCTCCTAGTTCTATAGGGAGAGGTTCCTGCTGGTGCTGTAAAGGACAGATTATTGTTCTAAAGGGAGAGGTTCCTGCTGCTCCTGTAAGAAGTCCTGCAGAATAGACATTTAGACTGGCCTCACACAGCCTTTGGTATACTTGTTTTTTTTTAATATGCCTCAATATTTTGGGGGCTACCCCAATTAGAAAAAAAAAAACAAACAAAAAGTGTTGGCTACCTCCTCCTCCTCCTCCACCACTGCCACTTCTACCTACACTGCCACGGTCATGGCCTAGTCAACCTCTAGGCTCCTACTCCACATTCACCCCCCTTCCCATTTTTATTTTTTTTATTTGATTTTAAGTTATTTTCCCTATCCCCATTTTTTTGTAGGGCACTTGTCCTACTCTTACCCCCATTTTACTTCCTTTTGCAGCCCTCTAGCACTTTCCAGGACTTTTTTACAGCCATTTTTGTGCCGAAAAGTTTGGGTCCCCATTGACTTCAATGGGGTTTGGGGTGCGCGGTCAAGTTCGGGTCAAGTTCGGTACCGAACCCAAACTTTTTTCGCGAAGTTTGGCTGAACCTGCCGAACCCGAACATCCAGGTGTCCGCTCAACTCTATTGACGAGTTTTTTTACAATATTTCTTGCATCAGGGGAAGGTAAAATGTATGTTTTTTTGTCCCCAATTGATGGAGGGATTACCAAGGAATTCCCAGGATAACAGGGAATGTTGGTGATGGCCGCCGGTGCAGCCTAAAGTACAATAAGAACCTATGGAAACTTGCCAAACCACCCAAACCAGCATGCAGAGGGGTGTGGCACCCCCCAGGTCCCCTGGGAAGGACCTAGGGACTAAGCGACATGGGTTAGGGGCCCCCACAAGTGTCTCCAGCCACTCGCCCCACAGTCTAGGTCTTATGCAAACGGAAGGTACGCCGAACACTTTATTTTCTATCTGAGAGACTGAGAATCCCCTCCCCAGAAGGGGACAAAGGAGTGTATGAGAGGAATCTAAAGTAAAAGACATTGTACCCCAAATTAGCTTGTGGGTAACAAGTCTCAGGATGACACATAACCGGGGGGCCTTAACGTCACCCTGAATGCAGGGACCGAACGTTAGGTCACTAGTACACCTATTCACAGAGGTGGACCAGGACTACCCCTCTGCCATGGCCACTGCTGGAGCCCATCTATTTACTAAAGCCCAGGAGGTAACACCAGAGCACAGACCAGTTTTAACCCCAGCTACCCTCACCCTAACTCCGGGGTCGAATCTGCCTGCACACCAACTCCTGACCATATCTCCCGTCTCCACAGAGTCGTTATTACACCACACAATGGAGGACTTTCCAGTCACCCTGGCGGGTCACCTCTCTCCCATTCAGCTAGAGGCCCATAACCTCAGCACCCCAGCTCAGGAATCTCCCCTCAACACCGTGTAACCTGTTCCTCAAATTTTCAAATCTCTTGGAAAGAGGTTTGGCGAACACTGCCGTAAAAATTACTGGGGACATAAAAGCAGACTTTCACAATCTAAGCTACAGGAAGGGAGATCAGCTAAATTATCAGGTGAACTTTAAGATGAACTTTACTAAATAGGTGCAAAGTAGAGTTAATACAAACAAAGGCACAGAGGATGCATTTAGTATAAAGCCTTATTAACTGATTACATAGCTATTCAAAGAGGAACGCATGTGAGCAATGCTTCCACAACTCAGTAAGTACAGCACAGTCTGTGGGAGACTATATAACAACAGAATATTAAGAGGAATCACTTACTTTACTGGAAACTACAAAAACAGCTAATTGCATTTGGCCCCTGGGAAGAGCCTCTGTAACAGATTGAAAAGGGGGCCAAAAGGTATTTATGCCCCTGGGATCTGTTCAATGGGAGAATCATATGGGTGACGATGAGGTAATTAATCAGCACTCTTTTTTATTACAGACATGATGGAACTCATGGTATTGTGGAGGCAAGTTGTCTTATGACTGAGTAGTTAGCACATAAACTTTTGATTCCCAGATTGGTGGAGAACTTTGACAAATATAGTTGAGCGAACCCGAACTGTAAAGTTCGGGTCCATACCAAACTTTGGGGTGTCCGTGACCCAGACCCGAACCCGGACATTTGAAAAAAAGTTTGTGTTCGGGGTTCAGGTATTTTATCTGCAGGGCAGCCAATTAACAAGCGTTTCACTGGTTTGCCCTTAGAAGCCATCACAGCCATGCCTACTAATGGCATGGCTGTGATTGGCCAGTGCATCATGTGACCCAGCCTCTGTATAAGCTGGAGTTACGTAGTGCTGCATGTCACATGCTCTCAGGCTAGTGTAGGGAGAGGATGCTGCCGGTGCTGTGAGGGACAGATTGCAGATATAATAACATCGCATCCTGCATTACAGAACTATCTGATTCTGGACTAGGTAGAGATTACTACTACTACTACTGCTTTGAGGGACAGATTGCAGATCTCATCCTGCATTACAGAACGATGTGATTCTGAACTAGGTAGAGATTACTACTACTACTGCTTTGAGAGACAGATTGCAGATCTCATCCTGCATTACACAACGATCTGATTCTGGACTAGGTAGAGTTTACTACTCCTGCTTTTAGGGACAGATTGCAGATCTAATAACATCTCATCCTGCATTACAGAATGATCTGATACTGGACTAGGTAGAGTCTACTGCTTTGAGGGACAGATTATTGTTCTAAAATCATCTCCTAGTTCTATAGGGTCAGGTTCCTACTGTCACTGTAAGGGACAGATTATTGTTCTAAAATCATCTCCTAGTGCTATAGGGAGAGGTTCCTGCTGTTGCTGTAAGGGACAGATTATTGTTCTAAAATCATCGCCTACTGCTATAGGGTCAGGTTCCTGCTGTTGTTGTAAGGGACAGATTATTGTTCTAAAATCATCGTCTAGAGTGCGCATGTGCAGGAGCTCCGAGATGGTCGGATGATCCAGGAGCTCCGCACTTACTCCGGCTGGCGGCACCTCTAGCCCCGTCTGAGCTCACAAAAGGGATCCAATCGAGAAGGGGATGAACCCCCCAAGTGAGGAGAGCATCGCGGCAGCCCAGAAGAAGCCCCGGAGGGCTTCTCCAAACTCGAGGTACACCCTTCTTTTCCCGCCGGGGTGTACCAATATGGCCGTGGCCTAACACCACGGGAGGCCCCTACGGCAGAAGAGAAGTTTCTCCACTACTTACAAACAGCCTCAGTCTGGCCCAGCACCCACAACCAGGTGGAGGAGAGCCCCCCAAGGTGATTCTTTTCAGCGGAAAAGAAGAGATACGGTGCACACTACCATCCTTGGGTGGACCAAGATGGCCGCGGCCGCGGCCTAACCTAACGAGCGATCCCCCACAGCAAAGAGGAGCTCCCCCTACTCCTCATTAGCATCCTCGGTCTGACCCAGTAGCCACAACTAGGGGGTTGGGGGCCCACAAAAGTGACTCTCCCCTACTGGAAAGGGAGATAAAGAGAGTATTGCTAACCCAGGGTGGACCAAGATGGCCGCTGATAAGGCCTAATAGAAGTCTTAAGCTACCAGCTTGCCTATCCTCTATATAAAGTCTTTGCCAAGGAAGGGAGCAAGTCTTTATAAGACTAAATAGAGCTTCTTGAGACCAGGTGCATTAACAACGCTAAGACGCTACAACCTAAAGATCCTCACACCTATAAACCACATACACAGCTCTTCAGGGACGGTAGGGGATCCTCAGCACTGTAGTGCAACCTTCCTTACCAGAAACCTGCAAGAAAAGGAGTTAATAAGAAGACATAGGATCTCCCCAAAACACCTTATATGCAGGGTACGTCTGCTAGGAGGTCACTGGTATTCCCCCCTCAGTTCCAGACCCAGACTCCCTCCTTGTAATGGCCTCAACTGGGGCAAACTCTTTTTCTTCACCTCAAGAAGCCTATTCGACCCACAGACCGATCATTTCTCCAGCTACCCTCAACCTCACTCCAGGGTCCAATTTACCTGCTAACCAGCTTCTGACAGCTTCCCCAGCCTCCACCGAGTCCCTTCTGCCACACGTTATGGAGGAGTCCCCCTTCTCTCCGGCAGCCCGCTCCCCTTTACAACAACAAGAGATGAACACTCCCAGCCCAACGTCTCAGGAGTCTGTCCTTAATACAGCAGACTTATTCATGAAATTCTCCAACCTCCTGGAAAGGGGATTAACGAATACATCTGCGAAAATTACTGGGGACATAAAAGCCGATTTCAACAACCTTGGTTCCAGAATGGACACTATCGAACAGAAACTGGACTTTACTGTGGCCAGAACTAACCAAAACTCTGACCACTTACAAGTCTTACAGGACCAACTGGATATTGCCCTGGCAAGAATAGATGATCTTGAAAACAGATCACGACGATACAATTTCAGGGTGAGAGGCCTCCCGGAGAGCATCACCGAAGTTTCTCCAGCGATTCAGGATCTGATTCAATCCGTCATTCCAAGTGTCCCTAAACACAGGCTTGAATTGGACAGAGCTCACAGGGCATTGGGGCCCCCTAGAAAGGATGGCTCCCCCAGGGACATCATTGTCAAACCGCATTTTTATACCATCAAAGAGGAACTGATGAGAGCCTCCCGATCCAACCCTCACATTTCTTGCATGGGACACCAAGTACAGATCTTTGCGGATTTATCCCCAAACACTATCCAAAAGAGAAGAGCTCTCAAACCGCTCCTACTGATCTTGCAACGAGCAGAGCTCAAATACTGGTGGGCCTTTCCGTTTGCCGTTAAATTTATTCTAAAGGGGAAAACTTACTCCTTCACCAACCTAGCTGAGGGGGAAAAACTCCTTCTACAACTCAAACTTATCTCCCAAGAAGCACCGATGGACCTCACCGACCCAACTAGCTCCCACTCTAAGAGAACACTCCCTTCCAGCCCGGTCTCTCCGCTCTGGTCCAAGTCAAAGAGCAAGAAGGCTAAAGACAATAGACCCCCGTAACTCGTCAGTTGGCCTTGCAGGTTTTGGTCTTCCCTTCCTGTTGGGTTTGGGACCCCTGTGGGGGGTTGGAAATAGTCTCATCTTCCCAAGAGTAACGCCACCCATTTGGAGCTACCTGGCTCCTCCCTGCTTGATTCTTGATTTTTAAACGATAACTCCACTATGTTTTTGATTGACTCCTTGTTTATATAACAAAGTAATTTATGGTTTATACATGATGTTGAGGACGCTTTACTTCTTCCTAGAGTATAAGGTTCTGGATTCCACACTAAGCCATCATTTAGTTTTTCTAATTCTAAGCATCCCTTTTGTTTGTTGCTAGATAAAAGTTCAATCAAGGGGTGACCCGGCTGGGGTAAGTCCCCATGCACCTCCACTTATCCCAGGGATCTCCATGGATTTCCTTGGGCTAAGTTGTCTGCCCTTGATGGGTCAGATAATTGTAGTTCCCATTTACCCTGTTGTTGTTTGTACGCCTCCTAGGAGGTTATGGTTGGTGGGCCAGGAGGGTCTCTTACCCCCCCTGACACCGCTCCTTATGGTTATTTGTAGATGTAAATGTCTCAGCAGTTTCTACTTCTTCTACACCTTCCCTTCTCTTTTTTCTCGCCTATGGTTAAAGCACCTAACCTTTTTTTCTATTCCAGATGCCTCCGGGTCTATCAGTTATGGTCCAAGATCACAGTTCTTCTTAGGATGTTACCACACCCATGTGGGGGTCTCCGTTCTCGGGGTGAGTGCTGCCGTTGTTATAAGCTCTGACTGCCATTTGCTCCATGGCTAAGGCTCCCGATAGACATATCCAAATAGCTACTCACAATGCCCAGGGGCTTAACTCCCCCCTAAAAAGCAAGAAAACGTTCTCCCACTACAAAACACTTAACTTACATGTCATTATGCTACAGGAAACCCACTTTCCCTCACAGTACAACCCTAAATTCCTCCACTCACACTTTCCTTTCTTTTTTTTGGCCAATGCAGAATCCAAACCAAAGGAGTTGCAATCCTCTTTTCCAAATCCTCTGGCTTTTCCCTCCTGGGGGAAATCAAAGACCCAGAAGGAAGATACATTTTAGTTAAAGGTTCCATTGACGGGATTTTATACACTTTTGTATCCTACTATGCCCCTAATAAAGGACAACTACATTTTTTTAAAACGCTGTTTGAATCTTTCCAACCCCACCTGGAGGGCAGGGTCATTCTGGGTGGCGATTCAAATATCGCCCTTGATCAAGGTCTTGATAAGTCCAAGCCTCTGGGGCGACAATTAACGCAATCGTCTAGAGCGAGCCTTAAACTGGCTAAATTGCTTCATTCTTTTCACTTGTCAGACATATGGAGAGAATTGAACCCAACCAGGAGAGATTATATTCACTTCTTGCATCCTCACAACTCGTACGCGAGAATAGACCACTTGCTAATGGAAGCCCAGGCTACCCCGCTAGCAATGAAATCACGGATAGTTGAGAAACCACTCTCTGACCACTCACTAGTTCTCAAGCAAATTCGCTCTGACCCTCTCTATACAAAACAATTTTTGTGGAGACTAAATGAATCACTGCTATCTGATCCGGTTAACCTCCCTGGCGGTATTCCCGAGTGTGGCTCGGGGTGGATTTTCAGTACCAAGAGCGGTAACCCCGAGCCACACTCGGGCTTGCATCGCTGGATCCAGGCAGCGCTACTCACCTTGTCCCCTGGATCCAGCGATGTCCCCCGCCGTGTCTGCGGGCTGTGTCCGCCGCTCCGATGCCTCTGTGTGCCGGGCTCCGTTCCCTGCGAGCGTTGCGTCGCACGGGGACGGAGACCGGCGGGAAATTCAAAAAGCGAAACACACACTATACATACAGTACACTGTAATCTTATAGATTACATTACTGTATGAAATCATTACACATCCCCTTTGTCCCTAGTGGTTTGCCCAGAGCCCTGCATGCACTTTTATATAATAAATGTCATTCTTTCTGCCTGGAAACATGACAATGTCCATGGCAACCAAAAAGCGTCCCTTTACGTCAAAAGTGGTTTTTGATCAGCTAGAAAACAGCGATAGTAAATAAGACTCATTTGCAGAATTGAGTGATACTGATTTTTGAGGAAATTTATCATCAGAAACTGAAAGTGACGACAGCGACAATTCTGCAACTGAGCAAATTTCTGCGTTTTTGGTTTGATTACATTATTGAATAAATTTTATTACTATTATATTATTATTTTTGATAATTATTTTTAGTTATTTATTATATTATAATTTATGATTTCATTTTTCAAACTTTTTCATACCCGGGATGTCTACTAGACTGTTGTTTGGACAGATTTAAGTGAGTTATTCCTAAGAATTGCAGGCCTACAATACATAACACCAAATTTCCATGCAAAAAAATGGTACCGCTTTTGGAACAAAATTCCTGACATAATCATACCACCAGGGAGGTTAAAGTGTCCGAAATTAATAATTCCTTAAAGGAATACTTTCTTTCAAATAATAAAGAAGGGACTTCAGCAGAAGTCCTTTGGGCAGCTAACAAAGTATTTATTCGAGGAAAGCTTATACAGCTTGCCAAATTAAGAAAGAAAGAACAGCAGACCTTTCTAGGTTGGAGAAGGCATTCGCCTCACTACAGGCGTCCCATAAGATTGACCCCTCTAAAACTCTTACTGCCCATCTGGATAAAGCTAGGTTAGAACTCAATATGGCTTTAACAACTAAAGCAGAGAAATCAATCCGGTGGAGTGGCCAAAAGTTTTACACACAAAGTGATAAGCCAGGATCAATGTTAGCAGCTAGACTCTCGCAGCAAAGTCATTTACACCATCTCCCTAAAATCAGAGTACCAGGACACGGCCTCTCTACTAACCCACAGAAAATTTTGGAGTCTTTTCATAAGTTTTATTCGGACCTTTACAGCAAGCCTAAGCAAGATCATCAAGACTCCCTCTCAGCATTTCTTGATGATATCCACCTCCCCTCCCTGACCCTCGAGCACAAACAGATTCTTGAGGCTCAATTTTCAGAGGAGGAGGTGGGGGAGGTCATTAGGGATTTAAAAGGGGATCAGCTCCGGGGCCCGATGGCTTTTCCACACCTTATTATAAAACCTTTGCTGAGACACTCATCCCATATATGACTAGATTCTTTAACTCTAAAATTCGGGGTAGCCCCCTAGATCCACAGCTTAACATGGCCTATATTTTTATTCCAAAACCAGACAAAAACCCTGAAGAGGTAAGCAACTATAGACCCATATCGTTGATTAACAATGACATCAAAATCTTAACGAAAATCTTGGCGAATAGGCTCTCTTCTGTTATCAACACTTACATCCATAAAGATCAGGTAGGGTTCATCCCAGGAAGACAAGGTCCAGACCAGACACGCAGAGCTATTGACCTGATTTCCATCCTACAATCTAACTGGGAGGGCGGGGTTAAACAGCGAGGCATGATTCTATCCCTTGATCTCCAGAAGGCTTGACTCTGTCTCCTGGAACTACATATTTACGATTCTGGAGAGATGGGGATTTGGCCAGCGTTTCTTAGGGATTATTAAGGCCCTCTATTCCTTCCCCTCGGCTCAAATAAGGTTACAGGGGTACCTCTCCAATCCGATAGCTATAGCCAAAGGGACAAGACAAGGATGTCCTCTTTCCCCACTGATCTTCACCATAGCTATCGAAACCCTAGCAATCGCTATACATCAAAACCCTGACATTCAAGGGGTCTCCTGTGGTCCTCAGACCCACAAATGTGGTCTCTTTGCAGATGACATCCTGCTTTTCATTACTTCCCCCCACACATCCCTTCCCAATTTAAGTTGATTATTAGACGATTTTGCTAAGTACTCGGGCTTAGCAGTGAACTATTCCAAATCGCACGCTCTGAATATTTCCCTCTCGCAGGAAATGGTCATGTCGTTGGAAGGTTAATTTCCCTTTAAATGGAGCCGGTCCTCTATCAAATACTTGGGGATCAATTTGACGGCCAAAATAGAGGATTTATATGAGGGTAACTTTCCCTCCATTTACCGAAAATTAGAGGAATACCTAAGAAATATGGTCGAAGGGTAATCTCTCCTGGCTGGGTAGAATCAATGCAGTCAAACTGACTCTCCTCCCAAGGATTTTATACTTTTTTAGAGCCCTACCCATCCCCATCAGGAGAAATCCCTTAAGGTCCCTTCAGAGTAAAATCCTCAAATTTGTATGGGGCAACTCAGGATTTAGGTTCTCCCAAGGCACATTATTTCACCACAGGAAGAAAGGAGGTTTGGGTGTTCCCTCCCTCCTCAAATGCTATCAAGCAGCTAGACTGACTCAACTATCCCAGGTCTACACAAAGTATGAGAAACCAGACTGGATCCAGATAGAACGACAGGCAACACCACAGTTTACCATAGACTTCCTCCTCTGGACTCATCCGAAAAAAGACCCCCTATATTATCCCCAACCCTTTCCCACTCACTAGCCCTTTGGGATTCACTTGGAAACCATTCTGCACTGGTTTCCACTTTAACTCCCCTAGGGCACATTCTCCACAATCCAGACTTCCCTTCCGGATTAGATATTAAAGCGTTTCAATGGTGGTGGGACAAGGGGCTGTACCGTATAGGACATTTCTTTACTCCTTCAGGCCCAATTTCTTTGGGCTATTGTATAAGCAAACTGGATATCCCAGCCTCTGAAAAATTCAGATTTCAATAAATCTCCCATTTTCTTAAGCATATCTGGAAAGAGAAACCTCTTCCTCCTAAAATTACAGCCTATGAAACATGGTGCGGCCAGGCCATGGAGCAGAGGGGAGGCATCAGTAGTTTATGCAGCCCTCCCTCAGATAATGGATAAGACCCCATAAATGAAGCAGTGGGAGGAGGATCTCCAGATCTCATGGGACCTAGAAACATGGCACGCTGCACTCTCCAACTCCTCCCGAGGCATCCTGAATACGGTCCTCATGGAGGCTAGCATTAAAGTCATTACCAGATGGTATCTCACTCCATCTAAACTAGCCCGTATTTATCCCACGGCTAACCCACAATTAGAGATGAGCGAACTTCTAGAAGTCCGGGTTCTGCTGGTTCGGCCGAACTTCGGGACAAAGTCTGGGTTCGGGTCTGGACAGAACCCGAACTTTGTCCCGGACCCCGAACCCCATTGAAATCAATGGGGACACGGACTTTTAGGCACAAAAAAGGCTGGAAAATAGTCCTGGAAGGTCCTAGAGGTCTGCAAAAGGAAGGAAATGCGGGTAAGGGTGGGACAAGTGACCTACAAAGAAATGGGGACAGGGAAATAACTTTAAATATTTTTAAAAAAATAAAAACATAAAAAATGCAAAAATGGAGATCATCTTCAAAATGGGTCTGAAAAGTATTAATTAACATTAGGGGGAGGCCATAGAACTGTTCTAAAATCATCTTCAAACTGTGTCAAAAAAGTATAAATAAGCCGGGAGTACCCATATCACTGTTCTGCAAAATGTGTGTGTCACTTTAAATGAAACCGGGAATCAGTGCACATCTCTTCTGCACAATTATTTCAAGTCTGTGTGTCACTTTAAATGAAACCGTCAATCATTGCACATCTGTTATTCACACTTCTTTTTAAAGTCTGTGTGTCACTTTAAATGAAACCGTCAATCATTGCACATCTGCTATTCACACTTGTTTTTAAAGTCTGTGTCACTTTTATTATTGCCGCTAATGATTGCACATCTGTTATTCACACACAACATCTGTTCTTTCCCTAGAAAAGATGTTCTTCACACATTACATCTGTTCTGCACACATCTGAAAATAGTTTAGAACACTTTACCTAAAACCGAGGAGTAAATATACACCTGTTCTTCAAACATCTGGAATCTGTGTGTGAAAATACAGCATAGAGAAGAGCAGGCATATGGTTTCGCTCTTTACACACTGTTTGCAGATGTTTTCAGAACAGTGATATCATATCAGTGATATAATATCACTGTTCTGAAAATATCTGCAAACTGTGTGTGAAGAGCGAAACCATATGCCTGCTCTTCTCTATGCTGTATTTTCAAACACACTATCCAGATGTTTGAAGAGCAGGTGTATGGTTCCGCACCCGGTTTTAGGTAAAGTGTTCTAAACTATTTCCAGATGTATGAAGAACAGATGCAATGTGTGAAGAACATCTTTTCTAGGGAAAGAACAGATGTTGTGTGTGAATAACAGATGTGCAATCATTAGCGGTAATAATAAAAGTGACACAGACTAAAAAGAACTGTTCTTCACACTTCTTTTTAGTCTGTGTCACTTTTATTATTGCCGCTA
>BLSH010433820.1:27836-42998 GCA_018402905.1 Glandirana rugosa
GTATCTCAAACGGAGATCGTTTTTCGTTACTATAGGTTTGTTATTTATTTATACAGGGATAACTATACCTTTGTCAACTACCTAGTGGTAATAGTAGTCCTGGACAATGGATATTTTTCCAAGGAGACCATAAGACCAAACTCCGACTGGTAGTACTGTGATAGTTGAAAGTCGACTAATTTAGTGGTTGTCTCAACTCGCTTGGGCATGACATTTCAAGCCCAGGCATGGCTTGAAACCCCGCAAGCACAGGGCCTGGGCTTGGGCCTGTAAACTTTTTTTCAGGCCCAAGCCCATAAAATAGCGCGGACAACTTATCGACGTCCCGTTCCTCACAGCGCCAGCAGCATCCTCTCCCTACACTAGCCTGAGAGCATGTGACAAGCAGCACTACGTGACTCCAGCTTATACAGAGGCTGGGTCACATGATGCACTGGCATATCACAGCCATGCCATTAGTAGGCATGGCTGTGATGGCTTCTAAGGGCAAACCAGTGAAACGCTTGTTGATTGGCTGCCCTGCAGCTATTCAACAGGCGCGATAAAATACCCGAACCCGGACTTTTTTTCAAATGTCCGGGTTCGGGTCCGGGACACGAACGCCCCAAAGTTCGGTACGGACCCGAACTTTACAGTACGGGTTCGCTCAACTCTGTTGGTGATTTAATCAGCTGAAAGTTGATAGTGTCATGATGGTCAGCCTCAAACCAGAATACCAGAGGAACCTTTTTATAGGTAACAGGTCCTGATGATAATGGTGATCCATCAACTGTTTCCATATCAATAGGGACATATTTATTTATTGTTTGGATATCATTGCTTTTTGCTAGAGGCAAACTCTATGTCCATAAAGTCTCCCCCGGCCCCAGAGTTCAGCATAGCAGAACAAGGAATTTCACAGCCCTCGGTAATCAGTTTAATAGGGATGACAAAATGAGAAAGAATTACATTTATTTTTTTCATAAATCAATGGGGAGATAGACTGAGTAATGGAGTTTATTTGTTCAGGCACTATAACATCATTAGCAGCAATTGGTCATTTGACTTTGTTGGGACAATACATTGCATAATACCTTGAGTCCCCACAATAGAGAATATGTTTTCTGAACGTCATCTCTCTTTCTCCTGAAGAAAAATTGATCTCTTATTAGCATCAACCTGTAAAGGTTCAGGAGTGTTAAAATCTTTTGAATGGAGAGTGTGCATGTGCGGAAGCTCCGGGATGGACGCTTAACCCAGGAGCTCTGCACCTACACCGGCCATCGGCCCCCCAGGCTCCCTCAACTACCATCAGATAGAGCCAGAACAGGGGTGACCAATCCCCCAAGACCCCCTGACCCCCTGACACCTGGGATCGGTTCAGTGGCGGCCCCCAAGCTTGACCGCCGCATCGCTTGAGTTCGTCAGGGTGTACCAAAATGACTGTGGCCTAACATACAGAGTGGCCACAGCACAGCGCCAGCAACAACCCGAGACCCGTTGCTCGGATCCAGACCAGCCCTACATCCTCCTGGGCAAAAGGGCAATCAAGGGCTACTGTACAGCAGGCACCCTCTCCCTTCCATTAGTCATCATAATAGGAACTGGGTGGACCAAGATGGCCACCGGTGCAGCCTAAAGGACAATAAGAACCTATGGAAACTTGCCAAACCACCCAAACCAGCATGCAGAGGGGTCTGGCACCCCCCAGGTCGCCTGGGAAGGACCTAGGGACTAAGCAACATGGGTTAGGGGCCCCCACAAGTGTCTCCAGCCACTCGCCCCACAGTCTAGGTCTTATGCAAACGGAAGGTAGGCCGAACACTTTATTTTCTATCTGAGAGACTGAGAATCCCCTTCCCAGAAGGGGACAAAGGAGTGTATGAAAGGAATCTAAAGTAAAAGACATTGTACCCCAAATTAGCTTGTGGGTAACAAGTCTCAGGATGACACATAACTGGAGGGCCTTAACGTCACCCTGAATGCAGGGACCGAACGTTAGGTCACTAGTACACCTATTCACAGAGGTGGACCAGGACTACCCCTCTGCCATGGCCCCTGCTGGAGCCCATCTATTTACTAAAGCCCAGGAGGTAACACCAGAGCACAGACCAGTTTTAACCCCAGTTACCCTCACCCTAACTCCGGGGTCGAATCTGCCTGCACACCAACTCCTGACCATATCTCCCGCCTCCACAGAGTCGTTATTACACCATTACAATGGAGGACTTTCCAGTCACCTTGGCGGGCCACCTCTCTCCCATTCAGCCAGAGGACCATAACCTCAGCACCCCAGCTCAGGAATCTCCCCTCAACACCGTATAACCTGTTCCTCAAATTTTCAAATCTCTTGGAAAGAGGTTTGGCGAACACTGCCGCAAAAATTACTGGGACATAAAAGCAGGCTTTCATAATCTAAGCTCCAGAATGGAAGCTATTGAACAAAAATTGGACATTACCGTGGCCAGAACTAACCAGAACTCGGCTCATATACAAGTTCTGCAGGACCAACTGGACACCTCTCTAGCTAGAATAGATGATATCGAAAACAGATCGAGACGTTACAACTTCAGGGTGAGGGGCTTACTGGAATCTATCACGGAAGTTGTCCCTGCTGTTCGGGATTTGATTTACACCATAATCCCCAACGTGCCTAAACACAGGTTGGAGCTAGACAGGGCCCACAGAGCCCTGAGTCCCCCAAGGAAAGATGGTTCACCAAGGGACATAATAGTCAAACCGCACTTTTATGCCATCAAAGAAGAAATAATGAAAGCCTCCCGAACCAACCCTTCTATCTCCTGCATGGGCCACCAAGTCCAGATTTTTGCCGATTTGTCTCCAACCACAATCCAAAAAAGGAGAGCCCTCAAACCGTTCCTGAAAGTTCTTCAACAAAAGGAACTTAAGTACTTTCCTTTTGCTATTAAATTCACTCTTAAAGGTAAAACATTCTCCTTCTCAACTATAACGGAAGGGGAAAAACTCCTTCTGCATCAAAAGCTAATCTCCCAGGAAGCCCCAATGGATCTTACTAACCCAGCTGCCACACACGTGAAAAGACCACTCCCTTCTAGCCCAGTTTCTCCTCTCTGGACCAAGTCGAAGAGCAACAAATCTAAAGACAACAGATCACCATGAAGCCTTCATTAGATCGCTTTGATCTAATCATTTTTCTACTTGGTTTGTGCTTCTCCTTGAGAACTGGATAAACCTTTTCATGTAATTACATGAAATCCAAGTAATTGGGGTCACTCTACTCCTCTCCTTTGCCGTTACAACTTTGTTATTTTCAGGTTGCTTCTGTTTCTCAGTCCTTTTGAACTATTAATTGAACATTATTGTCCAGCGTTCTGATAAGTTTATGGCCACTGCCTTCTATTTTGCTCGCAAGTTCAGGATGTGAGCCCCTCTCTCCCGGCCGGGAGCTTTGGGAGACCTCTCATCTAATATGCTGATGGGGTCCTTTGAAGTTTATATTTCTTTTGTATGTTCTGGTTTTTGTTTTTTTTTCTAAGATAGAGTTCAGCCGAGGGGCGCCCCGGCCGGGGTGGGTCCCCATGCACCTCCACTTACCCCCGGGACCTCTTCGGAATTCCTAGGGACAAGTTGTCTGCCCTAGATGGGTAATATATTATCTCTTTGCCGGTTTCCTCTTTCTGGCATGTTCCCTCGCAAGAGGGCAGGGACTGTGGGTCGGAGGGGCTCTTAACCCCTCGGACACCACCACCTATAACTTTATATAAGAGGAAGTATCCTAGTCATGTTATACTCTTCTTTTCCCTCCATTCCTTTCTCTCTTTGTCTTTTATAATGCACCTAACATTTTCCTCTGTTTTAGATGCTGCCAGATAAGGGTTTTCAAGTCGGGGTTCCTGGATGTCCTCGAGAACCTCTCCCACTCTTTGGGGAGCGCTGGGACTGAGGTGAATGCTGCTGTGTACATTAGCTTTGTCCTCCACAGGCTAAATGGCTAATACTACCCTAAGACACCTCAAAATTGCTACCCACAATGCACAGGGCCTCAATTCCCCTATAAAAAGGAAGAAAGTTCTTAATCATTACAAATCTCTTAAATTGGATGTAGTATTGATTCAGGAAACCCATTTCCCACTGCGGTACAGTCCCTAATTCCTCCACTCACACTTCCCCGCTTTCTTCTTGGCTAAAGTAGAGTCTAAAAACAAAGGGGTAGTGATCCTGATCTCCAAAGCCTGCGGTTTCTCTCCCCTCATGGAACTCAAAGATCCAGAAGGGAGATATATCAAAGGAACATTGGATGGGAACTTATAAACACACTAGTTTCTTATTATGCCCCAAATAAAGGTCAATCCAGCTTCTTTAAATCACTGTTTGACACTATTCAACCTTATTTAGAAGGGAGAGTCATTTTGGGGGGCGATTCTAATATAGCCTTTGATTAAGGACTTGACAAATCTAGACCCCACGGGGACCAATTGACGCGCCCTTCCAGAGTGAGTCTGAAACTAGCTAAATTGCTTCATTCACTCAATATGACAGATATCTGGAGGGAATTCAACCCAACCAAGAGAGACTTCACACACTATTCCTCCCCTCATAACTCCTACGCACGTATTGACCATCTGCTAGTACAGACAAACACAACACCCCTAGTACTGAACTCGAGAATAGTCAACACAGCCCTCTCAGACCACTCCATAGTTCTTCTGCAAATGCGATCCGACCCAAATTTTGCGAGACAAGCTCAGTGGAGACTGAATGAATCATTGCTCACTGATCCCATTAGAGTCATGGAGATAAATAAATCCCTCAAGGAATACTTCCTTCTTAACAACACAGAAGCGACCTCGGCAGAAACCCTCTGGGCAGCTCATAGCAAACCCATTCAGATGTCATCCCAAATAAAGAAAGAGAGATCTCTGGATCTCGCCAGACTGGAAAAATCCTATACATCTCTCCAGGCACTACATAAGTCTCACCCTTTTAAAACTCTCGCTGCCCAACTTGATAAAGTAAGATTAGACCTTAATATGGCCTTAACGGCCAGAGCAGAAAAATCTACCCGTTGGAGTGGACAAAAAATTTTCCACACAGAACGATAAACTAGGCACAATGTTAGCAGCAAGGCTGTCTCCCCAATCTCTTTACTACGCTCTACCCAAAATTTGAATTCTAGGCCAAGGCCTTTCCACCATCCCAACAAAAATCCTAGACACCTTCCATAGGTTTTATAGGGAACTATACAGCTCTCCAGACAAGAGCCATAAAGTCTCCCCTCCAATGTTCATTGATAGCATCCCCCTCCCCTCCCTGACAGTAGAGCATAAACAAATTTTGGAAGCAAATATCAGGAAGAGATTTTGGGGGTCATCAAGGACTTAAGAAAAGAGTCCACCCCAGGTCCAGATGGACTGTCCGTCCCCTACTATAAGGCCTTTGCTGGGACACTAGCCCCCCACTTGACAAAATTCTTTAATTCCAAAACTCAGGGTACTTCTCTGGATTCACAGCTTAACTCCGCTTTTATCACAGTGATACCGAAACCAGATAAAAACCCTGAAGAGGTAGATAACTACAGACCTATATCACTGATCAACAACGACATTAAAATCTTAATGAAAATCGTGGCCAACAGGCTAGCTACATTTATTAATTCCAACATACACAAAGATCAGGTGGGCTTCATCCCGGGAAGGCAGGGACCGGACCAGGTACGTAGAGCTATTAACCTGATTTTCATCTTACAATCTAACTGGGAGGGGGTCCCTAAACAACGAGGCATGGTCTTTCATTAAATTTGCAGAAGGACTTTGATTCAGTATCTTGGGCCTATATTTTCTCGATTCTAGAAAAATGAGGTTTTGGCCAGCGATTCATGGGCATCATTAGGGCCCTTTACTCCTGCCCTACGGCCCGGATAAGGCTACAGGGGTACTATTCACAACCAATAGACATAGCCAAGGAAACGAGACAGGGCTGTCCCCTCTCTCCGCTCATTTTCGCTATAGCCATTGAAACTTTGGCGATCGCGATTCGTCAAAACCCAGATATCAAAGGGGTTTCTTGCGGCTCTCAGTGTCATAAATTTGGTCTCTTTGCGGAAGACATTCTCTTATTCTTCACTTCTCCCCACACCTCACTCCCCAACTTAAACCGCACTCTAGACTTATTTGCAGAAACGTCAGGACTCAAAGTGAACCACTCCAAATCTCACGTAATGAACATTTCCCTAGCACCTGAATTAGTTTCCTCCCTGCAGCACTCTTTCCCCTTCAAATGGAGCTCGACTAGCAGAGAAATGCATGTTGCCATTCTTTCCAAACATTCCAAGTCTCTCCTTCCTCCTTTCTGCAAGCCTCTGATCAATTTGGATGCATAATCCGCTATAATTGCATAGGTGTTCTATTGGGTTTAGGTCAGGACTTTGTGCAGGCCAGTCAAGTTCCTCCACACCATCCATGTCTTTATGGACTTTGCTTTTTGCACTGGTTTAAATAATTGTTTTTTAGTGTTTGGGCTTGGCCCCTTAGTTCCAGTGAAGGGAGCGCATACCTAGAAACTTTGGACAATTTCATGCTTCCATGGAATGAGAGCGAGACATGGATGAGCGAGTTTGGGGTGGATGAACTTGACTGGTCTGTCCTGACCTCAAGTCAATAGAACATTTTTGTTCTTGTCTAATTGAATAAGACATAGACGCTTACAGCATATTACTTATTGCAAGAAAAGCACTTTTGTCACTGACATTTGAAAATCAAAAGATGTAAATATGGAACTGGATGATGTATATAGCAAGTAAAGAGGGGGGGGCAAACAATATTGTTCTGTGAAACTTATGAAGGAAAGTTTTATAATTAGTTATAAACTTTTGTCAATGACAGATGAAGTACTTTTGAAGTGAGAGGAAACTTTGGAAGGACACAGTAGCTTTAAGTTAAAAGTGGGAAGTCACACAAATTCACAGACCCAAGGGCAGGACCCTACTTCTTTTCTTGTTGGCTTCCGTCTTGGCTTTAAACTGGGCTTGTGAAAGGTGTAGCTACTGTCTTTCCAGATTTGATGCCAAGAATACAAGATGGTCTTGAATGTCAGGCATAGAAGATTCAGGCAAGTGAGTACACCCCTCACATTTTTGAAAATATTTTATTATATCTTTTCATGTGACAACACTGAAGAAATGACACTTTGCTACAATGTAAAGTAGTGAGTGTACAACGTGTATAACAGTGTAAATTTGCAGCCTCCTTTAAAATAACGCAACACACAGCCATTAATGTCTAAACCACTGGCAACAAAAGTGAGTACAAAAAAAAAGTGAAAACTTCCAAATTGGGCCCAAAGTGTCAATATTTTGTGTGGCCACCATTATTTTCCAGCACTGTCTTAACCCTCTTAGGCACGGAGTTCACCGGAGCTTTACAGGTTGCCACTGGAGTCTTCTTCCACTCCTCCATGACGACATCACAGAACTGGTGGATGTTAGAGACCTTGCACTCCTCCACCTTACATTTGAGGATGTCCGACAGATGCTTAATAGGGTTTAGGAGACATGCTTGGCCAGTCCATCACCTTTACTCTCAGCTTCTTTAGCAAGGCAGTGGCCGTTTTGGAGGTGTGTTTGGGGTCGTTTTCATGTTGGAATACTGCCCTGCGGCCCAGTCTCTGAAGGGAGGGGACCATGCTCTGCTTCAGTATGTCCCAGTGCATGTTGGCATTCCATCAATGAGCTGTAGCTCCCCAGTGTCGGCAACACTCATGCATCCCCAGACCATGACACTCCCACCACCATGCTTGACTGTAGGCAAGACACACTTGTCTTTGTACTCCTCACCTGGTTGCCACCACACACACTTGACACTATCTGAACCAAATAAGTTAATATTGGTCTCATCAGACCACAGGACATGGTTCCAGTAATCCATGTCCTTAGTCTGCTTGTCTTTAGCAAACTGTTTGCGGGCTTTCTTATGCATCATCTTTCTGGGGCAACAGCCATGTAGACCAATTTGAAGCAGTGTGCAGAGTGCACTCATATGTCTATTTCCCAAAGACAACCTCTGGATATGAGGCTGAACACATGCACTCAATTTCTTTGGTTGATCATGGCAAGGCCTGTTCTGAGTGGAACCTGTCCTGCTAAACTGCTGTATGGTCTTGGCCACTGTGCTGCGGCTCAGTTTCAGGGTCTTGGCAATCTTATTATAGCCTAGGCCATCTTTATGTACAGCAAAAATTTTTTTTTTCAGATCCTCAGAGAGTTCTTTGCCATGATGTGCCATGTTGAATTTCCAGTGACCAGTATGAAAGAGTGAGAGCGATAATACCAAGTTTAATACACCTGCTCCCCATTCACACCTGAGACTGTGTAGCACTAACGAGTCACTTAACACTGGGAAGGGATAACGGCAAATTGGGCCCAATTTGGACATTTTCCCTTAGGGGGTATACTCACTTGTGTTGCTAGCGGTTTAGACTAAATGGCTGTGTGTTGAGTTATTTTGAGGGGACAGCAAATTTACACTGTTATACAGGCTGTACATGCACTACTTTACATTGTAGCAAAGTGTCATTTCTTCAGTATTGTCACATGAAAATATATAATAAAATATTAACAAAAATGTTAGGGGTGTACTCACTTTTGTTAGATACTGTATTAGTGATGAGTTGAATGCACCTGGGTTTGGTTAGTGAGACATTCAGGGAACTGCCCATAAGTTCAATCAAAACCCCCCTGTACAATGTTTCAAGGCTTGTCTAGGCATTGTAAAAAAAGGGCATGAGTAACTGAGGGACACGTACCAATGTACATTTTTTTTAGAAAATTCATTCAATGGAGAGCAACTACTTAGTTTCAAAACCTGTTTATTAAGACAAGATGTGGAAAACAAAAGCAATACACTTGCACATTTGGTTACAAAGTATAACAGATAACCAATATGTGAGATTGCATGTCTCTATATCATGAGACAAGTATAAAAATAAACTAAATTGTTTATAAGGCACAAGTGTTGTTTACGCTTAGGGTAGATTAGCATAAGGAAAGAAGAAAAAAATTAAAAAAAAAGAACAAGAGAAAGTATAAAAGTGGAGAGAGCTAAATAAGTGGAGAGAAAAAAGGTCACAAGGCCCCAATAAATCAAAATTGGACCAAAGAAAGCAAGAGTAAAGTCATCCATACTTAACCGATGGAGGGGTTTATGAAAATGTCATATAACCCCAGATCTCAAGTAGCTGATAGTTAGTAAAGCCTCGTACACATGATGCGATTGTTGTACGACCGAACAATCCAACTTTTCTCAAAATCGGCTGTCCATGACTTTGTCTGGTGTACTGACGATAATCAAATTATCATTCAACAAAGCCAAACCTACAGACATGTTAGGAGCATATAAAGAGGAAGTTCAGGTGAATGTGAAGTGGGAATTACGGACACAGGTTTACACGACCGAACACTTCCTGGATTCCGAGCATGCGTGTCTGTACTTTCAACTTTTGTTTGTCCAACTTCTGTACAGACGAGCCGAAAATCATACGATGCCTTGTCGGCAGACAAAAGTTTTCTAGTCTTCTCATACAACTTCTGTTGGATGATAATTCAAAATCGGCTGTCGAATGGAGCATACTAACGGTCAGTTTTCGGCTGATAATTATACAGAGTGTATGGACCTTTACACATGGTAATAAGGTAAAGCTAAAGGTCTGGTAACGTATACTGTATATTTCCTTTAAAATTGGTAGAATTATTGGCAATTTTTTTTCCATTTTGGATAGATTATGGGAGGGTTATAACCCCTGTCAGATTTCTTTTCACCATCTGTATCCCTTTGTTGAAATTTCCCTTCACTTCCCGTCCTATACACAAACAGGACATGAGAGGGAATCCCTGTAAATTAAGGGACTAGTGTCCCCATTGGAAGATTTCCCATCTATTACGTTTCTGGGTACAAACCAAAATTTGGAATGTTCTTTTTTTTCACTTTCAATGATAAAGGTAAACAGGACAAATAAAGAGGATGAATCTCCATAACAGGGCATATACAGATAAAAATTGAAAGGTGTTCTAAACCCTCTCCATTTTATCCAAAACTAAAAAAAAACTTTTGCCTTAAGTTATACTTTAACTTAGATTTTAAGAGCACAATTTGGGATTTTGTAACCAATGTTTCCACAATGATTAAAATGTAAGGGGTGTAAAGTGGACTTTCGCAAACATAAATTCTACATGAGCATGATCATTTAGAATTTGGATTACAGAGTCAAGTGAAGGAGGTTTAGCCTTCTTCCAGTTTCTAGCGATTGACAGCCTGGCAGCAACTAAAATGTGAGTAATTATGGTATGAAATTTAGAAGACCAAGTATTAATGCCTACAACTTAACGCACTAACTTGGGATCTGGTGTACATGGAGCACTGGTTATGTTAAACTAAATGACACTCCCACTATACGTGTGCTAACAAACCTATAGGACCGCATTGTCTTCAGCACTTGTGGACTGGTATGGGTAAATCTGCACAAGCCTATAGGGGGTATCGTACCATTTGTAGAGAATTCTTGGGTCGATTACCAATGGGTTATACATTTAGACAGTTTTAGGGTTCTGGAAAATGCAAAGTTTGATTGTGTTGCAGAAGCTGAGAATTGGAAGGTTTGTACCCAATATGTCATGGTTGATTAGAAAGTTGAGTAGGTTTAAGTAGTAGCTGGTAGATAAAAGAGACCTCCTTCTTATTTGAGAGTAGTAAATCGAAATATTTTTGTATGTTCGCCACCAACGGGTTGGGATTGTTGCAGAGTCTGTGGAGTAAATGTCTGATTTGCAAGTATTGATACAAGGATTTGGTGTTCATGGAGAACTCTGAAAGTAAGACCTGGAAAAGGCTTCAGTTGAGATTGTTGATATAAATGCCATGTACTCTTGAGGACGCCCAAGGTTATAAGGATATTTGTCAATGAGAACTAAGTGGGAGATATGTGTCACATACCTGGTGGTAGAGCCAATATGCACAGGAAGGCCTCTCTTACACCTCTGATTCGAGGACCCCCGATAGAGCAGACAGGAGGTACAGGAGTGCAGATTGGCACGAGTACCTGGCAGGATCACCAGTGAAGGAGCTGGCTTAGAACTTCCGATGACACATGGCGGACCACCAATAAGCAAGGAGACCAGGAACAGCAGGTAGGCTAAAGACTGGAGCAGGCTGGTGATGGAGTGCCAAGGACTGGAAGATAGCAGCTAGCAAAGTGGGTGTTCTATAGGTAGGAGCAAAGGCAGGTGCAGACAGGCCGGGTCATACACAAGGGCAGAGGCTGGAGCGGAGTCAAGGTACAGGACGGATCGGTAGCAGACGGTAGCAGGAGTAGTCAGGAACAAGCTGAGTGGTAACTGGAACAGATTTTCAAGGTAACAGGTAGCAGGAATCACAAGGAATGCTGTAGACCTGACAGCATTGATCCTGTGTACTTGCCTTGTTGAAATAGCTCATCTGGCACCAAGAACTGTCACCATGTATGTGTCCCCTTGCACGTACACACACACAACCATTTGCCTCCCGGACTCTATTTTGTGCATGCATGTGCACTGCGTGGCTATCTTCATTGTGACATGGAGAACAGGCATTCTTCTGTGGCCGCCATCTTGGTTACTTTCCTGACAATATGACAGTGCCTGGAATGGCAAAGAAGTGCGCTCTGATCTCAAAGCCAGCCACGTTTGTGGCCGAGATTGTATCTAGATATGACTTTAGAGAGGAAGGTTGCAGGATCTGAGCTGCCAAAGCCAGCTTCATATCAGATGGCATAGCTGCTTGTTTGATTTGACGCCAGGATTGTCTGCATCCAAAAGATAGGAGCAGAAACGGTGTTCGGAGGTGCTCCGCCCATTGGAGAAAGTCAACAAATCTCCTTGTGTCAACTGATGATTGTTGGCTGTAAAAAAGCCTACCTGGTCTGGGTGATTCGGGAAAGGGGTGTAATTAGCTAATCTGGAGGCAAATAATTTGAACAGTTGAAAAATTTAAGGGGGTCTGAATACTTTCCGTACCCACTGTATATATAGATATAGATATTCTATTGTTCTTCTATACTGTTTTTTTTTTCGAACCTGATAGAATTTTTTCGAATGCGGTCGATTTTTTTTTCAAATTTGATAACATTTTTTAGAATTTGAATACGTAACCAATCCCGAAAACTAATGTAACGAATGCAATGAATTTAACTAAACAAATTTAGTTAAATAACGAATCGAAACGAAACTAAACAAATTTTTTCATCCTACACATGTCTACTCTCATGGTCAGGGTCAAAGACATTTTCTGGGTCATTAGCCACCAGCAAGGTGCTATCTCCCGGCCCCTCCGGCTCCCCAGCCATTACCGGAAAAGGAAGAGGGTCTCCTTCCTTGGTCCTGCCACATTGTCCCCTTCCATTTGGGCAAAAAGGGTCCGGTGATAATTCCTGGCATCCTCAGTAAGGGGAGCTCTTTCCTCCAGACTCTCCGTGCCAGCCTATAACCTCCATAAATGGGGAAAATCCCTCCCCACTAGGGCTCCATGAAGTAGTGAAGGTACCATCCCCACTGAATGAGTCACACTGCCGCAAGGGGTGACGATCTCAATGACTGCCATCTGGTAGTCACAAGTGTCCCCATGGATGCAGATGACCCCGACAGCACTAGGGTGTAACCTTGCAGGATTTACGCAATTGCTTTTGACCAATGTTACCACGCTACCAGAGTCAAGCAGTGCAGTCACTGATTTACCATCACTAGAAATCACACAAATCTGCTTCTCCATGCGACCTGAACATGATGCTGTATATGCAACCTGTGCAAAAAGAGAACAGCATCTGTTCACATACATATAATCGCATTGCATCGTGTTCATCATTCAGGGGACAATTGGCAGCAATATGGCCCAATGCATGACATTGGTAACACTGCCCTATACCCAGTCCTCTCAAGGGTCCCCAAGACCTTCCTAGCTTCTTTGGCCAGTCTCCAGGTCTAGAGCCCATAGTCTCGTTAGTCATTACAGCAGCTTTATTAATCTTCCCGATGTCCTTGAGCATTGGGACAGGCCTACCAGATCTGCTGGGGTCCCTTTCACCCCTAGGTACACCAAAGTGGGGTGCAGACAGGTTCAACAAGTCCTCATCAGCCGAGTATCTTTCCACAAGATCCACCAGTTGGCTTGCAGTTTTGAGGTCCCTATGGCTGACCCATTTCCTCAAAGCAGCACGGAGCGCACGGAGATACCGGTACATGACTACCCGCTCCGCGATCTGGGGGCTTGGCAGGGTTTCTGGCTGCAACCACTTCCTCGTAAGATGGACCAGGTCAAACATTTGGGAGCGGGGTGGCTTGTCTGTGCGGTAGGTCCATTGATGCACACGTTGGGCCCGGACGGCCATGTTGACTTTTAAAGTCTCATAATCCTGGGCCTTGTCAGGGTCCAGATCAAAATAAGCCTTTTGGGGCTCACCTATCAAAAATGGAGCCAACAGCCCCGCCCACTGCTCCTTCGGTCACCCTTCGCAGTCAGCGACTTTCCCGAAAGTCATGAGGAACACCTCAACATCATCTGCCGGTGTCATCTTCTGGAGATGGTAACTGGCACGCACCATCTTCTGTTCTGCTGGTGCAGGAAGTGCGGACTCCTTTTTTAACGCCAGCAGAGCCTCTGCAAACTGTCGGGTCATCTCCTGTTGAGCTACTTGTTGTGCTGTGATATCCTGGGACTCTCCTCTCGCTAAGCTGCAACAACCTCTGTGACCTGGTGCTTGGTTTCCCACTGGGCTTCATTGGCTTGCAGCAAGGTCTTCAATATTTCCTCCATCTTGGAAAGTTGCCCGCTGAACTCCACCACGTGTGGGCGATTAGCTTGTGTGGATCGCCTTTACAGGTAAGAAGGCAGCTTGTAGGCAAACTTTCTTAAAATCTGGCAGGTTGCCAGTTTTATTTTGTAAAGGTTGCAGGTCATAAAACAAATACAAATAGCCAAAACAAAAACCTTGCCATCCGGCGCTAAACTAATACTGACAGGCTTTAGAGCAACCAAACACAAGCTCTTAACTCTCTCAGTCTTCAGCATACTGAGTCCCAGGATGAGCTCCTGTGAGATCTCCTGGTTGTTATATGCAGCTGGAGAGGGATTTGGGTGCACCAGAATCTCCGGGCCGGAACCAGCTCTTCCTCGGTTGCTGGCAAAACCCGGCTCGGACTTTCACCAGTCCACTCCAAGTGAACATATGCGGGGCGACAAATAATGCCTGTCCACTATCACACCTCGCATAACGACACACAGGTTAAACAAAGCACAGAACCTGGAAGCAAGTGGAGATTGCTGAATTAGTGGTGAACACTTTAGCGATTTCCAGCTTCCAGGGGGAATCGGCCAGGTATGGTATATACATAGTTACCTTGGTCCAAGCTGAACCCAAAAAACTATACATAACATGTAAGGTAAATGCCTGGAATTCTTCTTTAAGGACTAGCTTAAATCTTAAATCACGTTAATGAAGTCCCAGTTATAGGTAAAAACCAGACATCCTTCTGCAGTCTTTCAAAACCAAAAAAACTGGCTTTACAAACACTTGTAATAGTAGTAGTATGGTTTGCTTTATCCTAAAGAGTCATGTTTGTCATGATCAAAGGAAATAAGGAAATCTTCCTAATCTACATTGAATATACATAACCCAACAATGGATGCAGGGCATGGCTCCAGTAGCAGTATACAGTGGAAGTTGATGTCCTGCATCAGACAGCACCTGAGCATCACTGTTTAACCACTTCAGCCCCGGAAGGATTTCCAGCTTTAGGACCGGAGCACTTTTTGCGATCCGGCGCTGCGTCGCTTTAACTGACAATTGCGCGGTCGTGCGACGTTGCACCCAAACGAAATTTGCGTCCTTTTTTTCCCACAAACAGAGCTTTCTTTTGGTGGTATTTGATCACCTCTGCGTCATTTCTGATCGCCGCTATAAACAAAAGAAGAGCGACAATTTTGCAAAAAAACCCAAATTTCTTACTTTTTGCTAAAATACAAATCCAAAAAAAAAATATAAAAAAACATTTTTTTCACCGTTTTTGGCCGATTTATATTCTTCCTCATATTTGCGATAAAAAAAATCGCAATCGGCGTTTATTGATTGGTTTGCGCAAAAGTGGTCGCATTTACGGATGATGAGAATTCATTTTTGGGGTTT
>BLSH010433820.1:57847-69997 GCA_018402905.1 Glandirana rugosa
TACGATGTCACGAAGTCTCTTCGAACATTCTTTCTCTAGTATAGTAGATGGGGTCCTGGGGATTGGGGCTAGGCAGCGTTAGGACGGAAAGGGGGTCCAGAAGTACTTTTTAAGGATCATCTGTATACCGGCGTGAGACTCTAGATACGTATGGTTAAGATATCACCCCCCACCAAGGAACTGGCGTGGGTCGACTGTCGGCCCCCGCTCGTACCAGGGAAGGGGGTGACCCGTATAGACGTTTAAGCAGTGAAGAACCCCCTAAATCGTCCATTTAAGAGGGACTGGTCTGGCGAGTGCGGTAAACTTTGTGATATGTGAGTTTCAAGAGGGAGAATTTACCTGCTAAATCCCCCAAGAAGTGACGAATTTGCAGATATGCCCAGTGGGGGAAGGGACCATGCTCGCCCCCGGCTGTCAGCTGGGTGCGGTCAAGGAACCACCCCCCACTATAGAATTGGTATGCATAGATCTCAGAGTGCGGCCATATGTCTACTAGGAATTTTTCATGAAGACCTGGGGGAAAGGCAGGATTGCGACGGATCGGGGTTAGGGGTCCTGGGGTAGATGATATGATCTCTTTCTTACAAGCTTCTCTGAAGCACTGTAGCATCAGGTAGATCAGTGGATGTTTTTTAATTGTCTGTGGGAGATTATCAGGGAGTATCCATGGGGTCAGCTTCACGGGTATGGGGGAGAAAGAGGATTCAAGGCTAGTCCAGTCTTTGATCCCTTGGTGGGCTCTCCAATCTATCACCCTAGATAGATGAGTAGCTAGGTAATAGTGCTTGAGGTCCGGGAGGCCTATACCACCTTTCTCTTTCGGCCTGATGAGCTGGTTGTAGCTTATCCTTGGGTGTTTCTGTTTCCAGAGGAAATTTAAACAGAGCCGTTTATAAGCTGCAAAGAAGCTGCTGGGAAGTTTAATTGGGAGGGTTTGTAAGACGTAGAGCAATCTTGGAAGGGCGTTCATCTTGAGGATGGCCGCGCGGCCAAACCAAGAGAACGTCGGCCTATCCCACTTCTTGAGGTCAGCCATGATTGATTTGAGGATGTGTAGGTGGTTTTTTGGGAACAGTTCAGAGAGGCGTAGTGTCAGCTGTATGCCTAAATATGTGATCGCATGGGGTTGCCATTTAAAAGGGAAGTTCGTAGTACATTGGGCTACCTCCTCATCTGAAAGTGTTACGTTTAGCGCATGGGATTTAGTAAAATTTATTTTAAGGTTAGATATTTGTTGGAAGAAATCAAATTCCTTTAACAGACTCGGTATTGTGATTAGTGGATTTTGGAGAAAAAGAAGGATATCATCGGCAAATGCCGCGAGTTTGTATGTACGTCCCATTATTGATATTCCTTTGATATCGGGGTTAGCTCTAAGGCAGCACAGGAGTGGTTCTAGGGTGAGGATAAAAAGGATCGGAGAAAGGGGGCAGCCCTGTCTGGTCCCATTGGGGACGGAGAAGACATTCGACAGATGGCCATTTACTTTGATTCTGGCTGTTGGCGTTGTGTAGAGGGACATAATAAACTGGAGGGATCGATTGCCGATTCCCAGGTGTTCGAGGACTGCTTCCATGTAGTCCCAAGCCAGTCTGTCGAATGCCTTCTCCGCATCCAATGAGAGAAGGAAACCCTTCTGTCGTGTCTCAGTTAGCCAGTGGTGTATGTTGATGGCTTTGATTGTGTTGTCCCTGGCCTCCCTGCCAGGGACAAAGCCTACTTGATCATTATCAATCAACAGGGGCAGGAGGGGTAGGAGGCGGTTGGCCAGTATTTTAGCAAAGATTTTTATATCCACGTTCAGGAGGGATATAGGTCGGTAGTTCGCAACTGCTGTCGCGTCCTTACCTTCTTTGGGGACTACAGCTATATGGGCTTCTAGTAACCTGTGTCGCTGAGGTGCGTGAGGGTGAAGAGCATTGAATGTTCTCAGGAATGGAGATGCGAGAATATTAGAAAAAGTTTTGAAGTAGGCTGCTGTAAATCCATCTGGGCCTGGACTTTTCCCTGCTTTAAGCTGTTTCACCGCTAGTCTGAATTCGTCTTCTGAAATAGGTTTGTCAAGCTGTTCCGTGTTTCGTTCGGGGATGGGTTTTGGGCCGTATGTTTGGAGAAAGTTTTGGATGAGGGTTGCGCGTGATTGTTTTGTGCCATTGGGGTTCGGTGGAGAAGGGAGGTTGTATAGCCTTTTGTAGAACTGTTCAAACAAGCCCGCAATATCCTCATTTGTAGATATACTGCGGCCTTGTGCATCTTTAAGTAGGTACACGCCGTTATTGGCCTTTCGGGCATTAAGGGCTCTTGCTAAAAGCCTCCCGCTCTTGTTCCCGTGTTCATAGTAGAGCTTTTGGGAAAGGGTAAATTTGCGGCGAGTTATTCGATTAAGTTCCTCTGCAAGAAGCTGTCTGGTTTGGATGAGCTCTAAATGAGTGTTTTGGGCCAGGGACTGCTTATGTGTGCGTTCTAGGGTTCTGACCTGATTGGATAGGTCATCAATGGTTGCTTGGCGAGCTTTTTTAAGGGTTGTTTTAAGGGCTATGCATTTGCCCCTTATGACACACTTGTGTGCTTCCCACTGAGTGAGCGGGGTCACCTCAGGTGTGTCATTAAGCAAGAAGAAGTCTTTTAACTCTTTCTCAATTTCTTTCATGTCATGTTCCGATGTAAGAAGAGAGGAATCTAGACGCCATATCTTAGAAAGGGGAATTTTTTCTGGAAAGGTCAAGGTCATCGTTATGGGGTGGTGGTCAGAGAGTACCATTGTTTCAATGGAGGTGTTCAGGAGATAGGACAAATCCTTTTGGGACACAAACAGATAATCTATTCTACTGTACCTATTGTGAGGGGTGGAAAAAAAGGTATAATCTCTCTCACTAGGGTGTTGTGCTCTCCATGCATCATGCAAGCCGAGGTGTTGGAGTTGGATCTTAATCTGCCTTAGTGCTCTATAGGGCAGGACTGAGGAGCCGCTCGAGGTGTCTATGAGAGAATTCAGAGCTAGGTTGAAGTCACCACCTAGTATAGTTAGGCCAGATTGTAATCCTGTAAGTAACTCAGTAATTGTCCTAAAGAAGGTGACCTGAGCTGTGTTAGGGCTATAAACATTCACTAAAGTCACTGGTCTTCCTAGGATTGTGCCTTTCAGCATAAGATAGCGGCCTTCCTTGTCCTCGATTGAGTCTGTAAGCTGCCAGCGGAGATGGCTTGCAATAAGCGTAGTGACTCCTTTCGTTTTGGCTAGGTCATTAGTGGCGTGGTAAAGTGTGGGGAAACGTCTGGAGACCAGCTTGGGTATGGAAGAGGATTTGAAGTGCGTTTCCTGAAGAAACACGATGTCAGCTTTAAGTTTAAGCATTAAGGAGAGTATTTGACTACGCTTTTCTGGGATATTTAATCCCTTTACATTGAGGGATACTATTTTAAGCTTAGCATTTCCATTGGTGTTGGTGCTGGTCGATTGGCTCATTGTGTCTGGGGGGAAGTGTTGGTCCGACTGCCGGGACGAAGGGCTTGGGTAATTACGAAACTCAGTCTTGGGTGCACCAAGGGTATGGCTAGGCCACCGTAGGGACAGGGCCAGAGAAAGAAGAAAAAAAAAAAAAGGGGAAAAGAGGGGGAGGGAGAATAATACGGGATGAGCAAGGGTGGGGAGGTAAGATAAGGGGAAAGAGGACGAGAGGGACAGGGCTATGGGGGGGAAAGCAGGTAGAGGAATTACCGGTGGTAGGGAAAGGCCTGTTTCTACACATCTAATTTCATTCCTACCTATTACACTTTTGTAGGCCCTGGAGCACTAGGACAGTGTAATTACCCACAAAATGACCCCATTTTGGAAAGCAAACACCCCAAAGTATATTCTATGAGGCATTATGAGTCTTTTGAAAGGTTAATTTTTTTCCACAAGTCTTCGGAAAATGTGGAAAGAAAATGAAGACGTATTTTGTTTTATACAAAGTTGTCAATTTATAAGATTTTTCTAACACATAGCATCCTGAGTATGGCAATACCATATGTGTGAGACTTTTACACAGCCTGTCCAAGTAGAGAGGTGTTCTAGGAGCATAAATTACACATCTAATTTCATTCCTACCTATCACATTTTTGAAGGTCCTGGAGCATCAGGACAATGGAATTAACCACAAAATTACCCCATTTTGGAAAGCAAATACCCCAAGTAATGTCCTATGAGGCATTGGCTGGTGACAGGTACTCGGGTACTCTGATGGGCTGCAGATAGATACTCGGGTACTCTCATGGGCTGGAGACAGGTACTCAGGTAATCTGATTGTCTGATGACAGGTACTCAGGTACTCTAATGGGCTGCAGATAGATACTCAGGTACTCTGTTGGGATGGTGACAGGTACTCAGGTACTCTGATGGGCTAGTGACAGGTACTTGGTACTCTGATAGGCTGGTGACAGATACCTGGGTACTCTTATGGGCTGGTGACAGGTACTCATGTATTCTGATGGGCTGGTGACAGGTACTTGGGTACTCAGATGGGCTGGTGACATGTACTCAGGTACTCATATGGGCTGGTGACAGGTACTCGGGTACTCAGATGGGCTGGTGCCAGGTATTCAGATGGGTTGGTGATAGGTACTCAGATGGGCTGGTGACAGGCACTTGGATACTTAGATGGGCTGGTGACAGGTACTCGAGTACTCTGATGGGCTGGTGACAGGTACTTGGGTACTCTGATGGGCTGGTGACAGGTACTCGGGTACACTGATGGGCTGGTGACAGGTACTCAGGTACTCAGATGGGTTGGTGGTAGGTACTCATGTACTCTGATGGGCTGGTGACAGGTACTTGGAAGGAATGGTGACAGGTACTCAGATACTGAGATGGGCTGTGGACAGGTACTTAGATGGACTGATGACAGGTACTTTGATGGACTGGTGACAGGTACTCTTTATTACTGGGGGGAATCAGTGTGCTTGGTGTATACTGTAAGTGGTAACAAACTGTTACCACAATCTCCTTCTCACACATGATCGGTGTGTGAGGACGAGAACCCGGTAACAGCTTGTTACCACGGTTTGTTGACATTCTGTGACTGGCTGTGATTGGACACAGCCGGTCAAGTGGTAAAAAGCCAATTTCATTTTCTCTTTACCGCACTCGTGGATGGGCTGTGTCAGGGTGACAAGCTTCATCCCCGATCACCGCTCTGTGCGCCCTTAGGGGCGTGCACGAGCGCCATGCACAACGACGGTGCATGGAACCAGCTGTGATTGGACACAGCCGGTCACGTGGTAAAGAGACATTTTTTATTGGCTCTTTACACATTGCCGCGCTGGAGCTGGAGGAGTGGAAAAAACGGAGGACGTCATCCATAGTGGAGAAGGATCTGGGGGTTTTGGTAGATCATAAGCTTAATAATGGCATGCAATGCCAACCTGCGGTTTCCAAAGCAAGCAAAACCCTTTCTTGTATTAAGAGAGGTATGGACTCCAGAGATAGAGACATTATTTTGCCCCGGTACAAATCATTAGTAAGACCTCATCTGGAATATGCAGTTCAGTTTTGGGCATCAATTCTCAAAAAGGATATTGGGGAACTGGAGAAAGTGCAGATGAGGAAAGCTATGAGGAAAGATGGAGGAGTTGAATTTATTCTCTCTTGAGAAGAGGAGATTAAGGGAGGATATGATCAACATGTATACATAATACATAAGTGGTCCATATAGTGAATTTGGTGTTGAGTTATTTACTTTAAGGTCATCACAAAGGACATCACAAAGGACAAGGGGGCACTCGTTACGTCTAGAGGAAAAACGATTTAATCTCCAAATTCGGAAAGGTTTCTTCACAGTTAGAGCTGTGAAAATGTGGAATAGACTCCCTCCAGAGGTGGTTTTGGCCAGCACGGTAGATTGTTTTAACCACTACAAATCCGCACTATAGCCAAAAGACAGCTACAGCACGGACCTGAATTGCCAGGAGGGCCTCCATGGATGTCCTCCCATTAACGATCTGCCTGCACGCCCCTTCCAGGCACGTGCGGCTCGCTCTGTGATCACTGAGTCAATGAGACTTGGCTGATCACAGATCAGTGTAAGGGGCTGGTCCTGGCCTTTTACCACGTGATCAGCTGTCAGCCAATGACAGCTGATCACGTGATGTAAACAAGAGATCGGTAATCTGCTTTTTTCCCCTCACGCTGACAGTGTGAGGGGAAAAAAAAGCAGATCACCAGCTACAGAGAGAGGGACAACAGTCCTGCACATGGAGAGGCACTACTGCTATGCTAGTGCCCTCCAGTGCAATCTACCATTGCCCACCAGTGCCACCTACAGTTGCACATCAGTGCAGCCTACCAGTGCCCACAAGTGCCACCTATCGGTGCCCACCAGTGCCACCTATCAATGCCCACCAGTGCCACCAATCAATGCCCACCAGTGCTGCCAACCAGTGTCCATCAGTGCCTCTTAAGTGCCACCTATCAGTGCTGCCGATCAGTGTCACCTACCAGTGCCTCTCAGTGCAACCCATCAGTGCCCATCAGTGCCGATTATCAGTGCCACCCATCAGTGCCTTTCATTGCCACCCATCAGTGCCCTTCAGTGCCACCATCAGTGCCCATCAGTGCCACCCACCCGTGCCATCCATCAGTGCCACCCATTAGTGCCACCTCATCAGTGCCCACCAGTGCCACATATCAGTGCCCATCAGTGCTGCCTTATCAGTGCCCATCTGTGCCACCTATCAGTGCTGCCTCATTATCGCACATCAATGACGGAGAAAAATTACCTGTTTTTAAAATTTTAGAACAAACTATGAAACTTTTTTAATTTTGGTCTTTTTTCATTTTTTTTAGCAAAAAATAAAAAAACCCAGCAGCGATTAAACAACAATCAAAAGAAAGCTCTATTTGTGTGAAAATAATGATACAGATTTCATTTGGGTACAGTGTACCATGACCGCGCAATTGTCATTCAAAGCGCAGGAGCGCTGAAAGCTGAAAATTGGCCTGGGCAGGAGGGGGGTTTAAGTGCCCAGTAAGCAAGTGGTTAAAAAAGGCCTGGATTCTTTCCTTAATGTAAAAAATATAACTGGGTACTAACATTTTTAGGTAAAGTCAATTCAGGGTGAATCCAATTGCCTCTCGGGGGATCAGGAAGGATTTTTTTCTCCCGCTATATACCCTGTGCGGCCCGATTGCATGCCGCCGAAGTGCCAACACAGTAAGAGGTTATTGTCACGTACCTGGCGGTGGAGTCTGTCTTGAGCAGGGAACAACCGCTCTTGTGCACCCGATTCAAGGACCCCTGGTAGTGGAGACAGAGGCCCAAGAGTGCGGGATGGCACGAGGGCTGGAGGGTCACCGATGATGTAGTGAGGCTCCAGGAGACGTGCAGGTAGAAGGATGGTCATTCAGGCTGGGTTGGCAACAGGCAGGCAGGAAGGTACAAGAGGATCAGGCAAACGGGTAGTCAGAGTCCAAGCAAGGTTCGTTAACGGGCGGGCAGCAGAGGTACAAGGGAGCAGACAATCGGATGGTCCTGGCAGGTAGCAGAACAGCAGGTCAGGACAAGCCGGGTCAACAGGAGGCAGAGCAAACACGGGAACAGGTATCAAAAGCTGAGGCTTACAGGTCAGGAACGCTGTAGAACGAGCAGCACTGGCTGATGGAATCTCCAGGTTTAAATAGCCCCATTTGGCGCAGTTTCCGGTGCATGCGCGCGCACGGGCGCACGCAAACGCGCACAGGCGTGCGCACCACCGCGGAAACACAGTTTTTAGCCAAAATGTTCCTTTCCTAACATTGCCCCCCCCAAGAGGCAGCCTCCGGATTCCTCACCGGGTACCACCACCCTGGCGATTTTTCCTGAAGGCCTGGATCAGTCCGGGGCGTGGATGTTCTCCTCAGGCTCCCAGGAGTTCTCCTCCGGACCAAATCCCTTCCATTTGATTAGATACTGGGTCCCCCCAGCTCTCCGGCGGCTGTTTAAGATGGCTTCCACCTCAAACTCCTCCTCTCCGTTGATTAAGATTGGATCCGGTGGGCCCACCTTCCGACCCGAGAAGGGGTCGAGGACCATGGGTTTCAGTAGGGATACATGAAAAACCGGGTGGATCCGCAGGGATGGCGGGAGGTGCAATTCAAATGCCACCCGGTTTATCCTCCTCTTAACTGGGAAGGGCCCCAGAAATCTTGGTCCCAACTTCTTCGAAGGGCAGGCCAGCTTTAGATTCCTGGTGGACAGCCAGACACGATTGCCCGGTTGGAGCTCCAGCTCCCCCCCGCCTCCTTTTGTCGTAAGCCTCTTTGTTGGATTCCTGAGATCTCGATAGTGTTTCCTGTAGAGTCTTGCAGTTGGATTGGAGGAAGCTGGTGATATCTTGCGCTGCTGGGACGGAACTTTCCGGATTCAGATCGGGCAGAAATGTAGGGTGGAATCCATAGTTGGCCCAGAATGGGGACTGCTGGGTGGCCGAGTGAATGGTGTTGTTATAGGCAAATTCGGCCACCGGCAGCAGTGCAACCCAATCGTTCTGTGAAAAAGAAGAAAAGCAGCGCAAGTATTGTTCCAGGGTTTGGTTCGTCCTCTCTGTCTGGCCGTTAGTCTGCGGATGGTAGGCGGACGAAAATGCGAGCTCAATCTCTAAACTAGAACATAAGGCTCTCCAGAACCTTGACGTGAACTGGACCCCCCAGTCGGACACAATATTACTGGGCACTCCGTGAAGTCGCACGACTTCTCTTATAAAAGTGTTGGCCGTTTCGGCCGCAGAGGGGGTCCCCTTCATGGGGATGAAGTGTGCCATCTTCGTCATTCGGTCCACAATGACGAAGATGGTCGTAAAGCCTTCAGACGGGGGAAGTTCCACAATAAAATCCATCGCCAGTTGCGACCACGGGCGCTCAGGTACGGGGAGAGGGTTTAGGAGACCCCAGGCTTTAGCCTTGTCTGTCTTATTCCTGGCACAGACAGGACAGGCCCCAACATATTTCCTGCAGTCCTCGGTAATGTTGGGCCACCAGAATGACCGAGAGATGAGCTCTGTGGTCTTTCGAGCACCAAAGTGATCGGCCAGTTTATGGTCGTGACACCGACCCAAGATCTTAAGACGTAAACTTGGTGGAATAAACATTTTCTGCTCTAGCCACCATAATCCATTCCTGACAGTCAGTCGAGGGTCTCTGTCGACAGTGGAACCGGCCAGAACCCGACGGAGTTGGGAAAGAAAGTCCTCATCGGACAGAAGGAAATTCTGTGCTGGCAGTATGGTGTCAGGTGGGACAGTACTTTCTGGCTCCGAGAACATCTGGGACAGGGCATCGGGCTTGCCATTCTTCGACCCTGGGCGGTATGTCAAATAGAAGTGGAACCTGGAGAAGAACAGTGCCCAGCGGGCTTGCCGAGGTCTTAGCCTCTTTGCTGTTCGGAGGTACTCCAGGTTCTTATGATCCGTGAAGATGAGGACAGGATGAGAAGCCCCTTCCAGCAAATACCGCCATTCCTCTAGAGCCGACTTGATGGCCAGTAGCTCTCTGTCTCCCACGTCATAATTCCGCTCTGGTGCGGTTAATTTTCTGGAGAAGAAGGCTACTGGGTGAAGCAGGGCCTTGATACCCTGACGCTGGCACAGGATGGCTCCTACTGCCATTTCTGATGCGTCCACCTCAAGGACGTATGGCAAGGCTGGATCCGGGTGTTTCAGGATGGGAGCTGAAGTGAAAAGGGACTTGAGTCTCTGAAAGGCGTCCTGAGCCTCGGGGGACCACCCGAACCGGGTGTTCTGCTTGGTCAAGCGAGTGATAGGCTCCACAATGGCAGAAAATCCCTTTATGAACTTTCTATAAAAGTTTGCAAAGCCCACAAACCTCTGTACCCCACCTTTTCGGTCTGTTGGTGCGGGCCATTCCAAGATAGTGGAAACCTTTTGGGGATCCATATGGATGCCTGTTGTGGAGATAATTAATCCCATGCTTGGCTGTTCGAAAGAGCATTTTTCCACTTTGGCGTACAAGCCGTGCTGCCGGAGTCGCCCCAGAACCTTGGTGACGTGCCTGCGGTGTTCCTCCAGGGAAGTAGAGAAGACCAGGATGTCGTCCAGATATATTATCACGAAGAGGTCCAGGAAGTCTCGGAACACGTCATTGACAAAGTGCTGGAATGTCGCTGGGGCATTACAAAGGCCGAAGGGCATCACCAAATATTCGTAATGCCCAAAACGAGTGCGGAAAGCGGTCTTCCACTCGTCTCCCTCTCTAATACGGATGAGGTTGTATGCCCCACGTAGGTCGAGTTTCGTGAAGATGGTTGCCGACCCCAGCCGCTGGAAAAGTTCCGGAACCAAGGGTAGCGGGTACCGGTTTTTAATGGCTACCCGGTTGAGCTCCCTGTAGTCTACGCACGGCCGGAGCGAGTGATCTTTCTTCTCAACAAAGAAGATACCGGCCCCAGCCGGCGACGTGGATGGTCTGATAAACCCCTTCTTGATGTTTTCGTCCAGGTACGATTTAAGAGCCGCTAGTTCAGGCTCGGAAAGAGGGTAAATCCTCCCAAAAGGCACTTCAGCTCCGGGCAGCAGGTTGATAGGACAATCATAGGGCCTATGTGGCGGAAGCTTGTCAGCCCCCTTCTTGCTAAAAACATCCAGGAATGAATGATAAGCCTGCGGGAGGAGAGTCCGAATGTCAGGTTCAGTATCGGATTCCAGGCTGAGGAGTGAAGGGACAGTTCCATCTCTGGGATTCAGGCAATTATGGCGGCAGTAGTGTGACTGGAAGTGGACGACCCCGGTGGTCCAGTCAATGCTGGGGTTATGGGCCTGGAACCAAGGTAATCCCAGGATGATGGGGCAAAGAGGAGATGCGATGGCATCCAGCCGCAGACGTTCCTGGTGACCATCCACGGTGCAGGAGAGAAGAGGGACCGTCTCATGCGTAACAGTCCCGGATTTGATGGGCGACCCGTCGGCCAAGCGGATGACCAGTTTATGTGCCTTGGGTTGCAGGGGAACGTGGTGTTGTGTAGCAAAATCCAAGTCGATAAAACAACTGCACGCCCCGGAGTCAAGGATTGCTGGCATCGTGATAGTCCCTCCGGGAAGCTGTAAAGACAGAGAAAGGGTAAGATGAGCAAGAGACTTGGTCAGGTCATTGGAGACAGTGGTCAAGCACTTACCGCGCTTCGCGGGACATGTCCTAACCATGTGGCCGGGTTCTCCGCAGTACAGGCAAAGATTCAGCTGGAACCGGTGCTGTCTTACCTCAGCGCTGAGGGAAGGCCGAAGCAGTCCAATCTGCATGGGTTCCGCGACATCCTGCGGAGAGGAGGAGGAGGATATGGGGTGAAAGGAAGGCGGTGTCGAGTAGCTGGGAACCCAAGGAAGCATCCAGGTAGGGCGTGACGACCCAGAAGACCTTTCGGCGCGGCGCTCTCTGAGGCGCCGATCCATGGAGATGGCCAGGGTGATCAGCTCCTCCAAGGTCTTAGGGATCCCCACTCGCGCCAGCTCATCCTTTAGGGGTTCCGAAAGTCCCATCCGGAACTGGAACAGGAGAGCCGCGCTGCCCCAGGCTGTGTCCGAGCTCTAGCGCCGAAATTCGGCAGCATAGTCCTCCACTGGGCGACGGCTCTGCTGGAGGTTGTGCAGAGTAGTTTCCGCGGTGGCAGCCAAGTGGGGGTCTTCGTACAGCTGCGCCATGGCCTGGAAGAAGGCTGCAGCGGTATTAACTTCGGGGGCATTTTGCTCCCATAGTCGGAGAGCCCATGCCTGGGGCTCGCCCTGCAGAAGGGAAATGATAAATCCAACCTTCGTGCTTTCCAGGGAAAACGTGCGTTGCTGCAGTCCCAGGTATAAATCGCACGCACTCCGAAAGACCCGGAACTTACGTCGGTACCCGGAGAACTTATCCGGCAGCGGGACCTTGGGTTCCGAGGGCAGGGCCACAATGGTACGGGCCGCAGAAGCACCGGAGGCCGGGGTGGCAGATAGTTCCTGTATCCGCTCTTCCAACAGCGTATATCCTTCTTGTAAATTCTTGACGGCTTGGGTAAGGCCGGCAAGATGTGCACACAAGTCATCCATGGCGGAGCGGGTTCCCTGCGCAGACTCAGTCATGGCTGCTCGTTTCTGTCAAGTACCTGGCGGTGGAGTCTGTCTTGAGCAGGGAACAACCGCTCTTGC
>BLSH010433820.1:100171-116912 GCA_018402905.1 Glandirana rugosa
GTTGGGACTTTAAGAAGGTTCTTTGATGGTTTACCCATGATTCGATGGGGTGGTAGGGGGTAGATTATCCACCTCTGAAATTATGAGAGGAGGTAGACCTCCTTCTATTTAGATAAGGATCTGTTACGTGATCCCTGCAAAGTTCGTACTCTGGTTACAGAGATGATCTCGTCAAATGTTGATGTAGGGTGAATTGACTACAGACCGCTAATTGTGTAGGATGACTGTCTCTCATGTGAAAGAAGAGGGGGGGGTGCCTTGAAAGTGTTCCGACCTGATGGAAAAACGGTGAGTAAGTGAAGAGGTCACCAGGCTTCCCGAAGGGTGTCCTGGAGATGAGAATCGCCAGCTAGGTAGGAGGGGAACCTCCAAATGTTGGGAGAGGTTGGGGTGAAGATGTCAGCTAGTGTGACAGAGACCGGACTATGGTCTGATATGACAATGTCATGTATAGTGGATTCTTTAATGTACTGGAGAAGTGAATGAGTGGCAAAAAGGTAGTCCAGCCTTGTGAAAGTTCCGTGGGGGGGGAGAAGAAAGTGTACTCTCTGTCAGTAGGATGTGTTAATCGCCAGACATCAGTTAAGTGGGATGTAGTTGTAAACTGCTCTAGTAGAGACATTGGTCTCATGCTTGAAACGTCCCTAGTGCATTGTCTAGGAATAGATTTATCTTCCTCCAGATGGAGGAGAGTATTAAAGTCTCCACCTATTAGATGGGGGATGGTGGGGTAGCTTAGTACCCATTTGGTAGTTTCTTGGAAGAATTTCAGGGTTGGTGAATTGGGGGCGTATGGAGTGGAATTTGAGGTGTATGGTCACTATTCGGCCTAGAGAATCCTGGTCTGTTTTAACAATTTGCGCCTGCAGATTTTTGTGTAATAATATGATCACTCCCGCTTTCCTGCCCACGGCTGGGGATCCATAAACTTTACCTACCCATAACTTTTGGAGGCGATGAAAATCATCCGCTCCAAGATGTGTCTCCTGCAGGAGTGCGATGTCAGTGTGGATGCGTTTGAGATGTCTCAGAATTTTAGTTCTTTTAGAGGGGGAACGCAGGCCCTTAACATTCCATGTTATAATGCGCATAACTCAGTACTTTAAGGGGCTGCATTCCTTGAGAGAGTGGTGAGTGTCGTGTAGGAAGGACTCACGGTTTTGGAGTTAGTCATAGGGTTGGTCCCACTGGATAGAAGATCGGTAGATTCGTTTGGAGGAGGGTGAGAGGAGGGAATCAAAGGGAGGATACCGTAGCTATAGGGAATAGGAAGAGATACAGAAAATGCGTTAGTTCGACAATACAAATAAGAGATAAAAAAAAAAAGTAACCAAACTTTCTGGACTTCACTTTTTTCCTCAAGTGTGCTCTTATCCACCTAGGGCGTAACCGTCCTTTAGGCTCTGTGGAAGATTTACTCTGACAGAGGGAGAGCAGCCATCTTGTAGGGACAAATGTAACTGGGAGAAGACTGTTTGCAGTAACTGCGTTGATTTAATAGGGTCCGTCCTGTAACAAGGTTTGCCATGTATGACTTGCCCCAATGTAGGGGTCTGAGAGTTAGGTGTGGGTTTGTGGTATGCCCCCGACGTTGTTTGAGCGTATCCTTTTGGCTGGGTCTTTCCTGGGGCTTCTTTGTTCTCTTGTGTTAGGTGAGAGGGCACTCTGAGATGTACTGGGGTTTTGAGGTCTTGCTGCTGAGGATCTGATGTAGCCTTCAGCCTCTTTAGGAGTGTGGAAGGTAAGCTGATCACCATTAGGGGACTGAATGCGCAGAATGGCTGGAAAGGCTAGAGAGAAGCGTATATTTTGTTTGTATAGCTCTGTGCATACCGCTTGAAAAGCTTTGCGCTTTTTTGACACTTCGGCCGAGTAGTCAGCGAATATTAATAGATTCGCCCCCTCTATTCTGAGGTTACGATTCTTCCTAAAGGCCTGTAGGACTGCTAGTCTGTCCGCATAATTGAGGAATTTTACAATTACTGCTCTTGGGGATTTACGGTTTGTATCTGGCGGGCCCACTCTGTGGGCTCTTTCCACTATGCAAGGTGCGGGTAGGCCCAAAGCCTCGGGAATGCATGAGGAACATAGATGGGAGAGCGCAGTATTCGGACAGTTCTCCGGGAGCCCTATGACTCTCAAGTTGTTCCTTCGGGACCGATTTTCGAGGTCCTCTGGCTTTTCCTGAATGGCTGCATAGGTGGCATCATATTTTTCTAGTGTGCCATTGATGTGGTAAATTTTGTCATCTATTTCGGATACCCTAGCCTCTACCGCAGAGACTCTGCGGGCCTGTTCCCCCAAGTCCTTCCTGAGCTGTGCCATACCTGTCTGGACGGCTGCATCCACCACCTGTGTTATGTTTGGCAGGAGCAGGGCTGCCACGGCTTGTGCAATATTATTATATTCGTCGGGCGGCGGCTCGTTCAGTGGGTCGGCCTGGTGTACTAGGGCCTGTAGCTCCATGGCGTCTGAAGCCTGTTCCGCTGCCGCGGCCATCTTGGTACACCCGGCCACCGGGGGTTGAGAGATCGATCGACCTGGCGGTGGCTGGTCGGTCCGGGAGGCGGTTAAAAATTTCTCCATGAGATGGAGGCAGATGTCCCCTGTCGGGCAAGTCGTTTGGTGTGGCTGGAATCCCGATATCTGCGCTGGTGTTCGCCTGTGGGAGCGGAGCTGCACGCCGTCACTCACACATGAGGCGCCGGAACCGGAAGTGAGCGGGATATGGCTTTTAACTCTTTGCCCTTTTATCCGATTTGCCATAGCTTTCCCCGCCTTGTTCGAGGTAGAATAGGTGTGGGCTCTCAGTTTGCGGTACGACCTTTCGAGGATTTCTAGTAAAATGGTCCTTAACTCTTGGCGTTTGGATAAAACATTTAATTGAGACTTCTGGGAGGGGTTTGCTATGTTTATAGCTTCTAATCTTGCTATTTCTTTTGTGACCTCCTCCACTCGCTGCGTCCTCCTCCTGTTAGCCCTTGCACATTGTTGGATCAATACCCCCCTTACACATGCTTTATGTGCCGACCAGAGAGTAGCTGAGGAGGATACTGATCCAACGTTAACATTGAAGAATTCTTTTAATTTGTCACCTATGAAGTGTGAATATGGGGGCATGACGTATGAGTTGGCTCTCCACAGCTTGGATGTGGGGTGGTGGGCGTTGATAATGAGTTTAAGGCTGATTGGGGCTTGGTCGGACAATGTTATTGATTCAATTTCTGCTGCTTGGATTCTTTGTAAGGACCATTTGTCAACTAGGAATAGATCAATTCTTGAGTAGGTATTGTGGGGAATTGAGTGAAATGTATAATCTCGCTCCGTGGTGTGTAGGCACCTCCATACGTCATGCAAATCATGTTCTCTTAAGAAGTTAGGCAGGAGGGAATTCAGTCTGGGGGTTGGGTTAGTTGTGTCCATAATTTTATCTGGCACAAGGTTAAAGTCCCCACATATAATCAAAGCGCCCTTCCGGATGCTGGTTATTTTCTTCATCAGATTGTTCAGAAAACGTATCTGGTGCGTATTGGGTGCATATAAGCACACCAGTGTGCAGGTTAGTGAATTCACTGTGCATAGGAGAATTAAGAATCTGCCTTTGGGGTCGGCTATCTTGTCCAAGATGGAGAGGGATATGTTTTTGTGAAAAGCAATCATCACCCCTTTACTTTTAGAGTCTTGGTTGGATGCCCAGTGGATGTGGGGGTAATTCTTGTTACGGCATAGGTGTGTATCCCGTTCTAGTAGGTGGGTCTCCTGAGTGCAGAGAATATCACTTTGCGAGTGATAAGCAGTCCTCCATAAGGAGCTCCGTTTCGCTGGATGGTTGAGACCCTTTAAATTAATGGATAGTATTTTAAGAGCCATGGGATGTATCTTGTGAAGTGATTAGCTTACAACTCACGGTTTGTCGGCACGTGTGTTCTTTCCTTGTGGTGGCGGGGGAGCAACTCTTTCCTAGTCTGCAGCGTGGATCCATGTAGCTCATGCTGGTAATGTCATTTGTAGTATTTCTGGTGGCTTCCCAAGAGGTCTTAAGGTCTTCCTAATAGTGTTTAGTTCTCTCCTCTTATCCAGGATACATTTAGACAGATCAGCATAAATTTGAATGTTCCCTTATGGGTCTGGGAGCTTCCCAAGTGCACGGGCCTTTTGGAGTACTAGCTCTTTAGTAGAGTAAAAATGTACGTGCATGAGGACGTCCCTGGGAGTGTCTTTGGGCAAGAAGGTAGGCTTTGGAAGCCTGTGTATGCGGTCTAGGCTTAACTGGATTGGGGTCAGGTTGGGCACGAGAGTTTTGAATAAGTCCACCGTAAATTTGGACAGGTCTTGCTGGGAAATGTTCTCGGGTGCCCCTCTTGTTTCTTCTCGAACGGTCCTCGAGATCTGCCAGTTTAGCCCTGATCCACTGTCTGTCTTCTTCCCCTTCCTCGTGCGCGTCGATGAGGTAATTTACCGTGGTCGCAATGTCGGTGATTGCCGTTTCTACCTGGTCAACTCTATCTCCCAATATTGATAAGTCTTTAGAGAATTTGTGGGTAATGCTGATGAATTCTTCATGCAGGGAGCGATGAAGGGTTAATAGCATGTTTTTCCTCTGTGTGTCTAACACAGGTTGGTTAGTAGTAGGAAAGTCTGCTATGGGGGAAGTGTGTGATTTGAGCTGGTGTTGCTGGGTCGGGGAGGCACTTACCCCTTGTGTCGGTTCCTCAGTGTCCAGCCGCATCCTTGCTTTAGCCGGGCTGGAACAGGGAGGGCTGGGGGGCAGATCCCTAAATTGGGGGGATCTCCCTTCGCTGTCCTCTTCAGCATCTGGCAGCTCTGAATAGTGATTGGAACGGGGGGTTTGTTCTGGTTTGTCGGAGTTCTCACGGTGGTTCTCTGGCCAATTAAAGTAGGCTGTGAGTTTTTTGGGTCTGCAATCCCCCTGCCGTTTCCTGGACATAGTGTATTGTTACTGTTGGAGATTTATCAATTAAATTTGTATCAACTGTGTGGTCGTTGGTCGTTGCTGTCCTTCTCTCTGGGTGTCAGGGCTTTGCTCACCCCGTCATCTAGGTAGTCTGGGTGGTGGGGCCTGGTTGTTGATGAGGCCGCTGGCTAAATTTGCGAGCGCCTCTGAGGCCAGGACATACGGTGCTATTTATTGGTCCCAGTTATGATGGGGGGGGGTTGATGGACCCTCTTTGTTTGGAATTTGGGGTCTGGGCCGTTTTTTTTTTCTTTTATTGGTGTCCGATGGCCGCAGGGAGCGTTGCGGCCTAGTCGTGGTAGAAGCCGCGGTCTAAATTTTCGGATGCCGCGGCGACTCGCGGTGGACTGCGACCAAAAAGCCCCTGGTTGTTGGGGAGGGTATGTGGATGTTCTCTGGGGTGTTTTTTCCACTCACCACTGCCCCAGGATGAAGGATGGCGGCGGATTCTTCTTAGGCACTCCAGAGCTCTTCCAGAGTGTGACCGTCGCCTTCAGCGTCCAGACCACGCCCCTGATCACATCATATTTCAACACACAGGTGATTGGATCTTGAATCTGAAAACAAACTTTTATGGACTAATTTCTATTCATTTTTCTGTCACAATTAATTAAGAAGATTGAAAATAAGAAAATAGTATTTGTGGTTTATATATAGTTAATTGGAAAAATGTATTATTAATTGATTAATAATTTGGAGTATGCACGATTAAATTCATTTACATATTACACAACTACCTCACTTAATATAATTTATATATACTGTACTTTTTCTACATTAATTCAAGTATATTATCACAATAATTTGATATGCACTATTGCACTTTAGTTTAATATACCGGGTCAGCGCCCTATGGTCCTTTAAGACGCAATTTATAGCATATTGCTATTTAGGTGTGGCAACCAGTTATCACTTGAATTTAAAAGAAAATATCTTTATACATAAATCCAGGTGGCACATCCCTTTAATTAATAAACAAATAGCTGTGACTGCCAGTCTTGCTCTCTGCTCTAACCATCCAGCACTCACTTCAGTGCCAGGAGCAGCTGGCTCTCTCTCTCAGCCTCATGACGAGAGGCTGAGCCAGCTACCGATCAGGCATCTGGGTGGATTCTGACAATATAGTCAGGATTAGAGTTGAGAGAACCTGAACTGTAAAGTTCGTGTTCGTACCAGACTTTAGGGTGTCCATGTCCCGAACCCGGACATTTGAGAAAAAGTCCGGGTTCGGGGTTTGGGTATTTTTTCGTGCCTGTTGAATAGCTGCAGGGCAGCCAATCAACAAGCGTTTCACTCGTTTGCCCTTAGAAGCCATCACAGCCATGCCTACTAATGGCATGGCTGTGATTGGCCAGTGCATCATGTAATCCAGCCTCTATATAAGCTGGAGTCGCGTAGTGCTGCATGTCACATCATCTCATACTAATATAGGGAGAGGATGCTGCTGCTGCTGTGAGGGACAGATTAGCTTTAGAAAATCATCTCATACTAGTGTAGGGAGAGTTTGCTGCTGTGAGAGACAGATTAGCTTTAGAAAATCGGTTAAAAACAGCGATTTATTGGTGGGTGGGGGCTAGAGGAGATTTTTGTTTGCTAGAGTACATTTTGTTTGCTAAGCAAAGTGCCTCATATAAAACCTAAGCAATTTTTCTGTTTGTTAGGTGGGCATTTGCAGCTATTTTTGCAAGTGCAGTGCACTTACAACTGCTTGTGTGTCAGGGACACTACTTTAATCGTGTTCTGTTAGTTCAGTTGGCAACATTTTGGCATATTTAAATACTGCTTTTACATTGCAGTTAGACAAATAACATTTTTTTTTTGTGTAAAATATTACATTTGCGGCCAGGGGGGCATTTCTTGCACAAAATTAAAATGTGCATCTACATTGCTGGTTTAAAAAAAAAATTCTAAATACTACATTTGTGGCCAGCAGTGCATTTCTTGCACAAAAATAAAAAGTGCGTCTACATTGCTGGTTAAAAAAAAATATATATATATTCAAAATACTACATTTGCGGCCAGCAGTGCATTTCTTGCACAAAAATAAAAAGTGCGTCTACATTGCTGGTTTAAAAAATATATATATATATATATTCAAAATACTACATTTGCGGCCAGCAGTGCATTTCTTGCACAAAAATAAAAAGTGCGTCTACATTGCTGGTTTAAAAAAAAATATATTCTAAATACTACATTTGCGGCCAAAGGTGCATTTCTTGCACAAAAATAAAAAGTGTGTCTACATTGCTGGTTTAAAAAAAAAAAAATATTCTAAATACTACATTTGCGGCCAGCGGTGCATTTCTTGCACAAAAATAAAAAGTGCGTCTACATTGCTGGTTTTAAAAAAAGAATAATAAATAGTGCTGTGAAATGCTGTCATTCCGTCTGGTGGACACGGACAGTTTTAAAAACCTGATGGCGGTGGCTGTCCCACAGTATGTGGTTCCCAGCCGCCACTATTTTTCCAGACGAGCCACCCCTTCCCTGCACAAACAAGTCGGGGACAAGATCAAGTGTGCACTGCGCAATGCCATCTGTGGCAAGGTCCACATAACCACTGATACGTGGACCATTAAGCACGGGCAGGGATGCCATATCTCGCTAACTGCACACTGGGAAAATGTAGTGGCGTGTGGGCCTGAGGTGGATAGCAGTTTGGTGCATGTCCTTCCGCCACCGAGGATTGCAGGGCATTTCTCTTTGCCTCCTGTTGCCTCCTCTTCCCCCTCCTACTCCGCTTCTTTATTGGAATTTGTAACAGGAGAAACATGAAAAATAAACCATGGTACATTTTATATGGAAAAAGTGAACCCGTGCTAGAACATCTCTGGGTTTGTCTGCAGATAGTGATCTTTTTTTTTTTTAAATGTCTCAATATTTTAAGGGCTACCCCAATTAGAAAAAAAACAAACAAACAAAAAACAGTGTTGGCTACCTCCTCCTCCTCCACCGCCACTTCCACCTACACTGCCATGGTCACCGCCTCCTAAACCTCCTTATGTGATTTTAAGTTATTTCCTTATCCACATTTGTTTGCAGGGCACTTGTCCTACTCTTACCCCCATTTTGCTTCCTTTTACAGATCTCTACCCCTTTCCAGGACTTTTTTAGAGCCATTTTAGTGCCCAAAAGTTTGGGTCACCATTGACTTCAATGGGGTTCGGGGTCAAGTTCGGGGCCGAACTCGAACTTTTTCGCAAAGTTCGGCCAAACCCAAACATCTAGGTGTCCACTCAACTCTAGTCAGGATCTTTCCAGAGACTAGAACTGTTCTGTGATGCCAGCTGGCAGAGGGCTTAAGCCACATGAATGCAAAATGAAGTGCACTTCTGTGACTCAGAAGAGAAGTATGGGCAAAAAAACTTTGCCCATACTTCTCTAATAGTTACATAATCAACCCTCTTGCACTCTCTGCTGCCATTTGCATTTTCCCAAAGATCCTGGAGATGAGCTGCTGTTATGATATTTTGTGGATGAAGTAATTACCCTACATGATCTAAAACCACTTATCCATAAACATGTGCAGATAGACTACATAGCCATTTCTGTGCCATTTTCTCATGTGCATATTTGATTATACTGAATAATTCATCAGTTTTGTTGAGCTTTTCAAGTATTAATTCCTATATATGTGTGAACAAGCCACACTTATTCAGAACTCGCTGCATGCCAGTCATCAGAGCTCAATGCTTAGAGATAGTGAGTGACCTACAGCATGGATAATCCTGCCCATTTGTGGCCTTGTGTGCTTATGTTTATTTCAAACACAACCTCTGAACCAGTAAACAGTTTTTGCAATTTCTACCGTAGCCAGTCAACAAAGCTAAAGTGCATGGATACTTCCCTCATATACAGACTGCCATTTCATTTGTTATAATGAAATAAGGATAAGAGAAAAAACATTGGCTCTTCATAGGTATCTGGTTTGTTAGGTAGATAGATTAACATGATTTCCACTTCTTCCACCTTTCAAGCTTTTCTACTAAAGAGGAACTGCAATCTGCTCACATAATTTGTAATAAAAAACATATTTGCCATTCTAAAGCTTCCCTCCAGCTACTTTGCATATTATTTTATATAGACTGTGATTCTGTACTTGCCAAACGTGCTGCAGAAATCTCCGTCCACTAAGTCTGGCTGCAGCCAGTTTAACCGTGGGCATCTGAAGATGCTGCCTCTTCACTTCCTTGATTTACACAGACACACAGAGGCACACCTTTAACTCTGCAGCCCTGCAGCTTTCATTGGCCCTCTTATGACTCATCCCCCTACCTTCCTGGCAAACTCTCACAAGAGTGAGAGAGAGAGCTGTGCATGATGTCATAAGCCTAGGCTAATGACCAGACAAGAAACAGAAAGTGGGCTGTATAAGGTATTTACTGGCAGAAAAAAATGTTTTACTATTCAAAGTTAAAACAACAAGGGCAGACGATTTAATAGACGGAAAGTGGAAAAAATAAATGTAGGTCTGCTTTAAATAGCGAAGTTGTAGGTAAAGCTGACTGGAAGGGAAGCATAGGAAGTGGGATAGTGTAAAACAAAGCCAGTGACCAGGAAGCTGGGTGCTCTTAGCTTGCCAGGTGCCTCAAGGTTTTAGGAGTACTTGACTACTATAAGTAGGAGATGATATTGGATTTAAAAAGTTGGAAACTGTCTTAGATTTTAAATCTTATTAGGTTTACTTTATGCTCTGCCTTTGCAGTTGAAAAAAATCTGCCACACTGAGAGTGACCTGCTCTATTTCACAGATTACGAATTATAAGGACCCATACATACCTTTGGGCTTTTAGACACCCATTTCATTTAAAGACTTTTAGATGCCCATTTGTTTCTATTACCACTACTTAGATGTGTAAGTGATAACTGTTTTTTGCCAGCCCTGGGGGAAAAATATCGTTCATTAAGAATATATTGATAATTATTAGATGAATGAAAATTGCCAATTTCAGAGATTACTTTCCAGATGCAATCAAGGAAAAAGGTAAGTGGCCAGTGCCCCACCTATTTAACCACTTTCTTACTGGGCACTTAAACCCCCCTCCTGCCCAGACCACTTTTCAGCTTTCAGCGCTCCCACATTTTGAATGACAATTGCGCGGTCGTGCGACGTTGTACCCAAATAAAATTTGCGTCCTTTTTTTCCCACAAATAGAGCTTTCTTTTGGTGGTATTTGATCCCCTCTGCGTCATTTCTGATCACCGCTATAAACAAAAAATGAGCGACAATTTTGCAAAAAGAACAATATTTTTTACTTTTTGCTAAAATACAAATCCACAAAAAAAAAAAAAAAATTATTCATCAGTTTAGGCCGATATATATTCTTCTACATATTTTTGGTCAAAAAAAAAAATCGCAATCAGCGTATATTGATTGGTTTGCGCAAAAGTTATCGCGTCTACAAACTATGGGAATTGATTTATGGCGTTTTTATTACTTATTTATTTTTTACTAGTAATGGCGGCGATCTGCGATTTTTATCGGGACTGCGATATTGCAGCAGAAATGTCAGACATTTTTTACACATTTTTGGGACCAATGACATTTATACAGCGATCAGAAATTTAAATATCCCATACCTGTCTCCCTAATGCATCTTGCATGACGCTGGCAGGGACCCGCCCTCCACCTGGGGGATTTTCCAGACAGGGCCAGCCAGCACCTTACCTTTAGGTCGACACACCTGATTAGCACACACCCCATACCTGGGGTATATATAGATAGGGCAAGCCAGCACACTACCTTCAGGTCTCACACCTTTGCAGCACTCGCTGCACACCTTACCCATTACTACTTGGTAAGTTATATCTTGGGGTTTCACATATCTCTGTACTATACAATTGTTTATTCCAGTACCTGTTAGTGCTCACTCAGTAGTTCAATGATCCCACTAACCTATTCACAGCTTCCCCTTCCTTTACTTTGGTTTTGCACTGTCAAGTTCTTTTCCTCCATTCACCTTCCCATGGTATCTCTCTTTCCATTCCATCCAATTTTCTCCCTTGTGATATTGGTTTTCTCTACCTCTTTTATCCACCATTCTCCTTCCTTGGTGATCAGCATGGACACTCTCCTGCTACTTTAACTGACATTACCTACTATACCTACTCCTATACACTTGTGCATGTGCCACCTGTGTGTGTGCATATGTATGTATATACATATATACATATTTATTATATTTTTTACAATTTTAGAATAGACTGGGATTGATGTGTCGTTCCATGTCTCCCTCCTTGGTATGAAATACTCATTTCATCATGGTTTCCACCCTGTGCTGTTTCCCTTGGTTGGGACGGGATCATCCTTGCCTCAGCCCCGGGTTAGACCCTGATATGGCTCTCCCCTCTCTTCCTCTCAAGCTAGACCAATTTTTTGAGCTGACATGTAAGTAGGAAAAACTCCCCCTATCCATGGGTGTACTTATTTTGTATTCCTTATGAGTTTGATTAACTCATCTTATTTATACTTACAGCCACGATAATTCATAGCATTGCACTCCCGACGAGTGGCCATAAGCCACGAAATGCATAGTTACATCAATGCATATACCATCTGCCTTCTACATCAATTATCATGCATCTGCTCATGTATATATTTTTTTACATCATTCTTATGTGTTTTTATATTCATGATAATTATATTCTACTTATATTGTGTTATGTCAGCTCTTCTCAGGGCCCTTGATGGCCAGATCTCTGTAAATGATTATGTTTATCATTATGTCAATCTTTATACAGTATGAATAAAATAATAATTTTTATACGCTTGTACTTTTGTTCGTATGTGGCATGTCTCATTTAAAGTCCCGGGACCAAATTTTCCTTGTTTGTATGTAAATTTAGGGATGGAGGCATGTCGCAGTGGGTGCGACAGATCACAATTTCCTCTTTCTCACTGAAAAGGGGTGGAGAGCTGCTGTTTGAGCAGAAAATGTTCAAAAATGCTCAAAAAAAGCTCATGTTGCACATGTTGCTAAATTTTGCCTGAAAAGTAGCTCATGTACGTGTTTGAGTGACAGACGTTTTGCTACAAATGACAGGATGTTCAGAAGTGAACAAGGGCTATTGAAAACAATAGGTTTCTGTTCATTGAGCGTTTTTGATCTTCAAGCTACAAAATGCTCATGTGTGAAATGGGCCATAGTGTCTACAAAATATGGTATAGATACTGGAATTTACGCAGATTGACTTTCTGACTGCCTATTACATTTCTTCAGGCACTAAAATTCCAGAATAATACAAACACCCCCCCAAATTACCCCCTTTTGAAATGTGGACACCCCAAGGTATTTGTTGAGTGGCGCGTTGAGTACAACAAAGTTTTTTTTTTTGTCACAAATTTTTTGAAAATGACAAAAACAATTTTTGTTTTTTACACAGTTGTCACTTTAATGAGCTTTTTTTCACATATGCCATTGGTATATGTGGAATTACATCCAAAAACACCTTCTGCTACTTATATAGTTACATAGTTACATAGTAGGTAAGGTTGAAAAAAGACAATAGTCCATACAGTTCAACCGGTGTTGGTGTACGTGTGTCAGTGTCGATAAACATTTCCCATATCCCTCTATATTGTGTTCACTAAGATGCACATCCAGGAGTCTTTTAAAAATATCAATAATCCCCGCTGACACCAGCAATTGTGGAAGAGAGTTCCACCTCCTTATCACCCTGACAGTAAAAAAAACCCTGGGCAGCTTTAGGTTAAGCCTCTTCTCCAATCTCATTGTGTGGCCCTGTGTCCTCTCACACTCTCTGGGACTGAATAGCTTTATTCCTATGCTGGGATCACCATTAAGGTATTCGTAAATCGCTATCATATCCCCTCTGAAGCATCTCTTCTCCAGCAAGAATAAATTTAGAGCTTGTAGTCCTTCCTCGTAATTGAGGTCCTCCAATCCCCATATTCATTTTGTTGTCCTTCTTTGGACTCTCTCCATCTCCTGCACATCCCTTCTGAGTACTGGTGACCAGAACTGGATGGAATACTCCAGATGTGGCCTAACCAGAGTTTTATAAAGTGACAGGATTATAGTTTTATCACTGGAGTATATCCCATTTTTATGCATGCTAATATTCTGCTGGCTTTGGTAACTGCAGCTTGACATTGCATGCTATTGCTCAGTCTGACTAATACTAGGACCCCCAGATCTTTCTCCATCCTTGATTCTCCCCCTAGTGAGTAGTTTGCTTTTGTGTTTTTAGCCCCCAAGTGCATTACCTTACATTTCTCCACAGTAAACATCATTTGCCATCTAGTTGCCCACTCCATTAATTTGTTCAGGTCTTTTTGTAAAAATTCTATATCCCATCCTCTATATAATTTATGAAAAAATTAAACAGAATTGGTCCCAAGACAGAGCCTTGGCGTACCCCACTTACCACTCCAGACCAGTCTGAGTACACGTTATTTATCACTACCCTTTGGACGCACCCTTGTAACCAGTTTTCTATCCAAGAACAAACCTTATGGTCCATGAGAACAGACCTCTGCTTGCAGATTAAGCGTCTATGGGGAAGTGTATTGAATGCTTTTGCAAAATCGAGATACACCATATCAATAGGCCTCCCGCTATCTAGATGACAGCTCACTCCCCTTGTAGAATGTTCACAGATTGGTCTGGTAAGAATGACCCTTCAAAACCCATGCTGGTTACTACTAATGGTACTGTTAGCTTCAGAAAATTCTTGGATATAGTCCTTTATCACCCCCTCCAATAATTTACCTACAATTGGGTTTAGGCTGACTGGCCCATAGTTTCCAGGAATATGTCTCTGCCTTTTTTGAATATTGGTATCACATTGGCTTTTCTACAATCAGCTGGTGCCCATACTGTTGGTATGCTGTCCACAAACATTAGGAATAATGATCTGACTATAACCTGGCTGAGTTATTTGAGGACTCTCGAGTGTAAGCCATCTGGTCCCGGTGATTTATTTGTGTTAAACTTATCTAGTCTTTCCTTGACTCTGGCTTCTGTTAGTCACAAGAGTTCATCCTGTGATGTGTTATTAACAACATTGTGATCGGTATAACCCTCCTTTTCCTGTGTAAAAACTGAGGAGAAGAAAGTATTTAGTAGTTGTCTTCTCTGAGTCATTTGTAACTATCCTCCCATCATCGTCTTTTATGTGGGCCTCAATGTGCTCTGATCTAATTTTTTTTACCGTTAATCTATCTAAAAAAAACCCTTTTTTTTTGTCTCCTCTGCTGTGTCACTCGTAGTCTTTTTGCCCTGATTGCACTCCTTACACTCTTTATTGCATTCCTTGTAGTTTGGAATGCTGACAATGTCCCCTCCGCTTTATATTTTTTAAAGGCCATTTTTTTCTCTTTAATAAAACTATTTAAGTTACAATTTAGCCACCCAAGTTTACCTTTGGCTCTTCTATATTTATTGCCCATTGGAATGCACAGTGAGATACCTTTGTTTAATATGTTCCTAAAGCATTACCATTGTTCTACCGTGTTCCATGGTTCTAGGATTTGGTCCCGATTGATGTCTTGTAGTATTGAGCGCAGTTCAGAAAAGTTTGCCCATTTTACATGTACAATTCTTTTGCTACCCTCATGCCTCCTTTTCCCATGATTTACACTAAATGTGATCATCCTGTGATTGCTAGATCCCAAGTTGCCCCATATTGCCACATCTGAGATCAGACTTGAATCGTTGAGTATAGGGATACCACATGTGGGAGCCTAGCCGCGTACAGGGGCCCAAAATCCAATGACCACCTTTAGGCTTTCAAAAGGCGTAACCTCCACATTTTATTTCCTGATTATCTATCACAGTTTTAGAGGCCCTAAAATGCCAGGACAGTTCAAGCTTTTGTAACCCATAAAATGAAAAACCCATACAGTATATGTTTTCAATCAGCAATGGCCTGTCCATAAGGGGTGCAGGAGTGCCACCCCCATAATCTCTATGCACCCGGCCCCTAATCTCCATGCAGGGCTTCAGACACAGAGTTCTATGGGGGTTTTTTGTGAAGCACGTGATTAGAGCCAGAGGTTGTAATTGGCTTAAAAAAAGGGTGGGCTCAGGACACAGAGCCCTGAGCCCTGAACCCACCTACTTGTGATAATAGCGAATCAACATTCCCTATTGTCTTCCTGCTTCTCCTCCCGGGCCAATCAGGACAGGAAGTGGGTCCTGAGACCGGATTGGCTGGCAGGTGAAACCGAGAAAGCTGCCGAAGCTGCCCGGGACATGGATGGGGTAAGTGCCAAGCAGGCTTGCGGGGCTGCCGGGAAGGGGAGTTGGGAGGTTTGTTTGCCGCCCCCCCAACAAATGGAGCACCAGCCACCACTGCTTTGAACTATGACTACTGCTTAGTGAGCATTGTCCATAACTTTTTTTATAGTGCAGGTTGCTAAAAAATACATGCTCATTCTGCCAGTTCCCTGAGTTCCTGTTTCAAACTGACCTCGTTAGCCATGATGACAGATCCCTCCTAGCGTGGTTCAATTTGTTTCCCTTGCGTGTCTGCTAGGAGATGGAGGGGCCTACACTCGGCATCCTCTGTAAAGTGTAGAATGTTTGTTTATACTGTGTGTGAGAATGGCTGCAGGAATACATTGAAGCCATTGTTACAGGAGGTTAGGGAGGACTGCAGAGGAGGACTCAGCTGGAGGGAGTGTATTTAACCCCTTCCTTACCAGTGTATAGTAATAATACGCTGGCAAGGTGCACTCCCCATCCTGGGTGGACGTCATATGACGTCCTCCCATTTTTCGCCGCTTTGTGGGCCCCCAGGGGTCTGCATCGTGGCGATCAGGGATCGGCCGTATCCCTCGGGACTCCGGCCTTCCATGATCGGGGTAAAGAGCCAATGAAATTGACTCTTTACCATGTGACCGGCTGTGTCCTATCACAGCCGGTCACTTCCGACCATAACAAAAGGCAGCGTGCACGCCGCTCATGCATGCCCCCGGGGGCACGCAGCGTGGCGATCAGGGTTCGGGCTTGTCCCTAGGACAAAGCCCAACCCAGATCAGGGTAAAGAGCCAATGATATTGGCTCTTTGCCACGTGACCGGCTGTGTCCAATCACAGCCGGTCACAGAATGAAAACCATGCACGGTAACGAGCTGTTACTGGGTTGTCCTCTTCACACACGATCGTGTGTGAGGAGGAGATAGCAGTAACAGCTCGTTACCGCTTACTGTGTGCACCAATCACACTGATTGCCCCCCAGTAGTAAAGAGTGCCTGTCACCATCCCCTCAAAGTACCTGTCACAGCCCATCAGAGTACCTGCCACCTGCCCATCAAAGTACCCGAGTACCTGTCACCTGCCCATCAAAGTACCCGAGTACCTGTCACCTGCCCATCAAAGTACCCGAGTACCTGTCACCAGCCCATCAAAGTACCCGAGTACTTGTCACCAGCCCATCTGAGTACCCGAGTACCTGTCACCAATCCATCAGAGTACCCAAGCACCTGTCACCATCTCATCAGAGTACCCTAGTAACTGTTACCAACCCATCAGAGTACCCGAATACCAACCCTTCTGAGTACCTATCACCAGCCCATCAGAGTACCCGAGTATCTGTCACCAGCCCATCAGAGTAACCAAGTACCTGTCACCAGTCCATCTGAGTACCTGTCACCAGTCCATCTGAGTACCTGTCACCAGTCCATCTGAGTACCCTAGTACCTGTCACTAGCCAATCTTAGTACCCTAGTACCTGTCACTAGCCCATCTGTGTATCCGAGTACCTGTCACTAGATCATCTGAGTACCCGAGTACCTGTCACC
>BLSH010433820.1:116922-139189 GCA_018402905.1 Glandirana rugosa
CATGAGCCTATGTGTCTACCCGATCACTGTCCATGATCCCATGATTCTAACCGATCACTGTCCATGATCCCATGAGTCTACCTGACCCGTTCTGAGTACCCGAGTACTTGTCACCAGCCCATCTGAGTACCCGAGTACCTGTCACCAATCCATCAGAGTACCCAAGCACCTGTCACCATCTCATCAGAGTACCCTAGTAACTGTTACCAACCCATCAGAGTACCCGAATACCAACCCTTCTGAGTACCTATCACCAGCCCATCAGAGTACCCGAGTATCTGTCACCAGCCCATCAGAGTAACCAAGTACCTGTCACCAGTCCATCTGAGTACCTGTCACCAGTCCATCTGAGTACCTGTCACCAGTCCATCTGAGTACCCTAGTACCTGTCACTAGCCAATCTTAGTACCCTAGTACCTGTCACTAGCCCATCTGTGTATCCGAGTACCTGTCACTAGATCATCTGAGTACCCGAGTACCTGTCACCAGCCCAGCAGAGTACCCGAGAACTTTTTACCAGCCCAGCAGAGTACCCGAGTACATTTTACCAGCCCAGCAGAGTACCTGAGTACCTTTTACTAATCCATCATAGTACCCGAGTACCTATCTGCAGCCCATAAGAGTACCCGAGTACCTATCTGCAGCCCATGCCTCATAAAATATACATTGGGGTGTTTGCTTTCCAAAATGGGGCAATTTTGTGGGTAATTCCACTATCCTGGTGCTCCATGACCTTCAAAAGTGTGATAGGAAGGAATGAAATTAGATGTGTAATTTATGCTCCTAGAACGCCTGAAGGTACTACTTCAATGCTGGACCCCTCTATGTGACCAGGCTGTGTAAAAGTCTCACACATGTGGTATCACCATACTTGGAACAAGTAGCAGAATATATTTTGGGGGGTAATTTTTGCTATGTACATGCTATGTGTTAGAAATATCATATAAATTGACAACTTTGTGTAAAAAAAAATACGTTTTCATTTTCTTTCCACGTTTTCCGAAGACTTGTGCAAAAATATGGACCGTACAAGAGACTCATAATGCCTGATAGAATATACGTTGGGGTGTTTGCTTTCCAAAATGGGGTCATTTTGTGGGTAATTCCACTGTCCTGGTGCTCCAGGACCTTCAAAAGTGTAATAGGTCATTAGGATATTTTATGTCTAATTTATACTCCTAGAGCGCCTGATGGTGCTCCCTGCATGTTGGACCTCTTTATGTGGCCAGGCTGTGAAAAAGTCTCATACATGTGGTATCACCATACTCGGGACGAACAGCAGAATGTATTTTGGGGTGTAATTTTTGCTATGTACATGCTATGTGTTAGAAATATCTTATAAATTGACCACTTTGTGTAAAAATAAGAATTTTTATTTTCTTTCAGCGTTTTTCAAAGACTTAACTGTACAAAAGACTCATAATGCCTCATAGAATATACGTTGGGGTGTTTGCTTTCCAAAATGGGGTCATTTTGTAGGCAATTCCATTGTCCTGGTGCTCCAGGGCCTTCAAAAGTGTAATAGGTGGTTGAGAAATGAAATGTGTAACATTCTCGTAGAATGCCTAAAGGTGCTACTTCAATGTTGGACCTGTGTATGTGGCCAGGCTGTGTAAAAGTCTCACACATGTGGTATCGCCATACTCAGGAGGAGTAGCAAAATGTATTTTGGGGTGTTATTTTTGCTATGTGTTGGAAATATCTTATAAATGGACAACTTTGAATTAAAAAAAAGCATTTTCATTTTTTCCCCACATTTTCCAACAACTTCTGGAAAAAAATGAACCATTCAAAAGACTCATTATGCCTCATAGATTATATGTTGGGGAGTTTGCTTTCCAAAATGGGGTCATTTTGTGGCCAATTCCATTGTCCTGGTGCTCTAGGGTCTTCAAAAGTGTAATAGGTGGCTGAGAAATGAGAGGTGTAATTTAAACTCGTAGAACGCCTGAAGGTGCTACTTCAACGTTAGGCCTTTGTATGTGGCCAAGCTGTGTAAAAGTCTCACACATGGGGTACTGCCATACTCTGGAGGAGTAGCAGAATGTATTTTGGGGTGTCATTGCAAGTATGCATATGTTGTGTGTGAGAAATCATTTGTTGTTTAACAATTTTGTGTAAAAAAAAAAAAAAATCGTAATTTTGCAAAGAATTGTGGGAAAAAATACAACTTAAAAAAACTCACCATGCCCCTTACTAAATACCTTGGAATGTCTATGTTCCAAAAAGGGGTCATTTGGGGGTACTTTTACTGGCTTATTAGGGCCTCAAGAAATGAGATAGGTGGTCAGTACATCGGGTATGATCAATTTTCAATGATTTGCACCATAGCTTGTAGACTCTATAACTTTCACAGAGAATAAATAATAATTTATTTGGGTTATTTTTACCAAAGATATGTAGCAGTATAAATTATGGCCCAAATTTATGAAGAAAAATGACTTTTTTGCAAAATTTTCAATACAAACTAAAAAAAGTGTTTTTTTTTTGTTTGTTTTTTTCAAAATTTTCGCTACTTTTTCGCTTATATTGAAAAAAATAAAAAACCCAGCAGTGATTATATACCACCAAAAGAAAGCTCTATTTGTGAGAAAAAATATAAAAACTTTGTTTGGGTGCAGTGTAGCATGACTGAGTAATTGTCATTTAAAGTGTGAGAGCACTGAAAGCTGAAAATTGGTCTGGCAAGGAAGGGGGTGTAAGTCTCCTATATTGAAGTGGTTAAGGCACCGTGTGAGGTGGAGATCGGCTGCAGGACTTGAAGAAAGCTTCATTGGAGATGGGGCAAGGCTGCAGAATATTAGAATCCAGTATACGTTGGGGCACTGTGTAAGGTGGAGATCGGCTGCAGGACATGGGAGAGGAGCTGGCCAGCAAGTGATTACAGAGGGGGAGGAGAGCTGCATACTGTGTAAATCAGGAATACAAATATGAGACTGCTATGCAGACAGACAGAGAATGTACTTCTCTGCTGTGTGACATCAGATGCTGCCTGCCCACTTATTAGTGGGACACGCCCCCTCTAGAGGGAGAGAGAACTGAAGGAGGACTGTGCAGTCATGTGATCACAGGATAAAACCTCATAAAAAGGTACAAAACTTTTATCTTTAACACAGCTACATTTGATTATGGTTTACACGTGTAATTTCCTACATTTGAAAAACAATGATTGTACTGAGTTTACATATCTTTCACACACCCCCATATGACCCAATTTTTGGTAAGTAAACACTCCAAGGTATTTAAACTCTTGCTTACTGGGCACTTAAACCCCCCTCCTGCCCAGACCAATTTTCGGCTTTCAGCGCTGTCGCATTTTGAATGACAATTGCGCCGTCGTGCGATGTTGTACCCAAACAAAATGTATATCATTTTTTTCCCACAAATAGAGCTTTCTTTTGGTGGTATTTGATCACCTCTGCGGTTTTTATTTTTTTGTGCTATAAACAAACAGTGACAATTTTGAAAAAAGAGCAATATTTTTATAATACAAATCCCAAAAAAAAAAAAACAATTGATTGGTTTGCGCAAAAGTTATTGCATCTACAATCTATGGGAATTGATTTATGGTGGTTTTTTTTTTTTTTTACTAGTAATGGCAACGATCTGCGATTTTTATTGGGACTTTGATATTGGGGCGAACATGTCAGACATTTTTGACACTTTTTTGGGACCAGTGACATTTATAAAGCGATCAGAAATTTAAATATCCACTGATTACTGTATAAATGTCATTGGCAGTGAAGGGGTTAACACTAAGGGGGCAGTGAAGGGGTTAACTGTTCCCTCATTGTGTTCTAACTGTATGGGGGCTGGGCTGGCCGGGTCATAACAGATCTCACTGATCCCGATCACAAGGATCAGTAGATTTGTTATGACCCCCTTCACAGAATGGAGAACCGCCGTGTTTACATTGGCGGTTCCCCGTTCTGCAGCTCTGACAGGGAATCGCAGGTCACGAGCAGACATCATGTCCGCCTGATCCACGGGCACGCCCACTCAGCCTGTGAGTGCGTGCAGTAGGGGGGTTGCTGCATCCTATGGGAACCTACTTACCAATTCGTCATATAAATGGACATTTTTTCTTTTTGTTGTCCGTGATGATGACCTATGATGAGGGCGAAACGCATTGACGTCATATCCGGTCTGCCGCAGCCGTCTACGCCACTTCTGCTTCCAGTGGTAGGAGATTGTGGAACGCACGCCGTTGCTGACACCTCATTGCACACAAGGCATTTTTATATCTACAATCTTGTAAGTAGATTTTTTATTGGCGCAATAAAGTGGCATCTGTTTCAGTCTACACATAAGGATGTTTTTGTTTATTTGAGTCATCCAGATGATACCTTTATGTGTGAAGATTGAGTTACATTCCGGGTGTCCGGTTGTCCTGCTGATTTATTGCAGTTTCTCCTCACCGATTTAAGTTCACATGACCTCTGACTGAAAAGCAGTAGGTCCATATGTTTCGGTGAGTGGGGACACAAAGGGGGTTTTTGGCACTTTTTTGCACGTTGCACTTGGAATGAGATTTGAGCACTTTATTGAGCACCTTCAAGCACAAGACACTTTGAAGATTATTGGCTGATATATATGTCATCGTTCAGCACCAGCACTTTACATTGATTATGGACTGATTGTGTTTGGATTCATATATTTTTTTATATTTTTCATATATGTTTTTTTAACTTGTCATTTACTCATTCATACAATTTATGCAGTAGTGTTCACTATGCACCTCGAGGGGAGGCGCTACCTATTATTATTCCATTTTTTCTTTTTGTTTATTTTTTATTTTTCAGGTTTTATTTTTTATTACTTTTGTACTTTCACATATTCTTGGGAATGCCTATTGCACATTATCCACAGCTACAACTTGTTTTTATAAGCAATACATTTTGTGATGAGGCTATTAAACCTTGGGTTCACATGCCATTCTCAGCTCTTCCAGTGTCACAATGCTTTTATGGTTCAAAGTTTTTATTAAGATTTTGTCAAAAAGAACAAAGGGAAAAGAAATGTATCCATCATATATCAATACATGGTAAAGGTACATAAACAGCAGATTGCATATGACAGAATGGAGATACAAGCATATTTGAACTTCATAAGCACAACTAACTAGAAGGGGAAGGGCATTATCTTCCACCTCGGGCACCCCATCTTGGAACACACTGTGCCCTGAGGGGGAAACAACACAGCCAGCCCTTATGTTTCATTGTTCATCACTAAAGCTTAACAAACATGGGGGGTTACTAGGATGAGAAGGGGTAAGCATGGACCAATTTGGCCAGTGGGTGGAAGCGATAAAGGATACAGCCTTAAGTAAAAATACATATAGTCAGGTACATGTATTGTGCATTATATTTATTCAAACCGTATATTATTTGGAACATCCGGTCAGGGATAATGGAACAGTATAGTTATTACATCTTGGCAATGAGCTTCCGTAGGTAATGGAGGAAGTAAATTTCATGCCTTAGTGGAGTGCGGGTGTAATAGCCAGGAGTCCCAAGTGAAATTAAACTTTGTCAGGGAGTCATTTTTCATAGAAAACATAGCAAACATTCCAGAGAACAGCATCTATTTACCTCTCTGATGACATCCAAAGGGTTTGGGGTGATTAGGGATCCCCAGTTTCTCACTATGTTGAGTTTAGTGGATAAAAGAATGTGAACTACAATAGACCTGGTTTTGTGGGGGATATTATCAATGTTGAGATGCATGAGGGCTTGCTTGGAAAGATCTGATTCCAGTATGATCTAATAGATTTGTCATACCATAATATATGCATTTGCTGGACGATATTTTCGATAGTTTATATGTGGTATGATACCACCTATGTTCTATTTTCTGGTAATGTTCCCAGCGGTCTACAAATAATGTAGATTTATATGTCCAGATTAACCACTTAACAACCGGCCCATAGCCAAATGACGGCTACAGGGTGGTTGCTTAATTCTGGGAGGGCATCTATTGACGTCCTCCCAGAAACTCGCTTTCCACGCGCTCCTTAGGGCGCGTACATGGGAACATCCATGACCGCCAGGTCCAGGGGACCCGGCGCATCACAGATCACAGTGAATGGCCGCTGTGAGTGGCCTTTCACCATGTAATCGCTCTGCCAAATGACGGAGCAATCACATGTAAACAAGCCGGTACTTCCGCTGCCTTTTCTCTCTCCTCTGTGTGAGAGGAGAGAGGGGGAGAGAGGACATGTGCAGTGCTGTGGTCGATGTGTAATGCCCCCAGTGCTGCTAAGTGACAATGGGGGACAGACTGCACCCCCCACCATCCATCCACACCTACCACCCACTCAGACATCCTCACTCCAGTCATCCTCACCCCACCCAGCCATCCTCACTCCAGCCATCCTCACTCCATCCAGCCATCCTCACCCACCCCCCATCCAGCCATCCTCACCCAGTCATCCTCGCCCCATCCATGCTCATCCATCCATGCCCAGCCACTCGTTCATCCATGCTCACCCATCCAGGCCTCATCACCCAGCTGTGCTCACCCACCCAGCCATGCTCAGTCATCCCCATCCATGCTCAGCCATCCCCATCTGTACTCATTAATCCTCATGCATGCTCAGTCATCCCATCCGTGCTCATCCATCCCCATCCGTGCTCATCCATCCCCATCCATGCTCATCCATCCCCATCCATGCTCACCCATCCCCACCCATGCTCATCCATCCCCATCCGTGCTCAGTCATCTCCACCCGTGCTCATCTATCCCCATCCACGGCTCATCCATCCCCATCCATGGCTCATTTGTGCCTCATTCATGCTCATCCATACCACATCAGTTCTCATCCGTGACACATCCATGCCACTACACTGCCCATCCATGCCACTACACTGCTCATCCATGCCACTACACTGCTCATCCATGCCACTACACTGCCTATCCGTGCCACTACAGTGCCTATCCATGCCAGCACAGTGCCTCACAATAGTGTAAAAGGTAGATTAGATTTAGATTTGAAATGTATGCCCCTAGAACACCTGACAGTGCTCTCTGCATGTTGGGCCTCTGTATGTGGTCAGGCTGTGTAAAAGTGTCATACATGTGGTATCACCATACTCGGGAGGAGTAGCAGAATATTTTGTGGGGTGTCATTTTTTCTAGGTACATGCTGTGTGTTAGAAATATTTTATAAATGGACAACTTTGTGTAAAAAAAAAAAAAAAAAAAGCGTTTTCATTTTCTTTCCACATTTTCCAAAAACTTGTGGAAAAAATGACATGTTCAAAAGATTCATTATGCCTCCTAGAATATACGCTGGGGTGTTTGCTTTCCAAAATGGGGTCATTTTTTGGGCGTTTCCATTGTCCTGGTGCTTCAGGACCTTCAAACGTGCAAGAGGTAGTCAAGAAATTATATGTGTAATTAATGTTCCTAGAATGCTTGATGGTGCTCCCTGCACGTTGGGCCTCTGTATGTGAACAGGCTGTGTAAAAGTCTCACACATGTGGTATCGCCATACTCAGGAGGAGGAGTAGTAGAATGTGTTTTGGAGTGTAATTTGTTGTATGCATATGCTGGGTGTGAGAAATAACCTGTTAACATATGACAATTTTGTGAAGAAAAAAAATCTTAATTTTGCAAAGAATTGTGGGAATAAATTACAACTTAAAAAAATTCCCCATGCCTCTTACTAAATACCTTGGAATGTCTACTTTCCAAAAAGGGGTCATTTGGGGGGTATTTGTACTTTCCTGGCTTGTTAGCTTGCATTCAAAGAGGGACAACCCGACTTCGGCGCGACTTCGCTAGGGGATTTCAGCGCGACTTCCAGCGTGACTTCAAGGACCTCAGGTGACTTTACAACACGACTTTTGCCAGGCGACTTTGCCTTGTCCAATCAGAGAAGGGAGGGAGGGCGCTGCCTAAAAATAAATTCTATTCCTTTAACTGTAAAGTCGCTTTCATGTAGATGGGGATCCGACTTGGAGGCGACTTCTATTGAATCCTATGGGCACAAGTCGGATAGAAGCCGCCTAGAAGTAGTACAGGAACCTTTTCAGAAGTTGCCTTGATGTCGGAGTGACTTCAGTATATTAAGACGGCTCCCATTCATTTCAATGGGATTTCAAATGTCAAGCGACTTGGGGTGACTTGAGGCAACTCAAGTCGGATCGCAAGTCACCCCTGTGTGAACGGGCACTTGGGGTCTCAAGAATTGAGATAGGCCATCAGTACATCAGGTATGATCAATATTCAGTGATTGGCACCATAGCTTGTAGACTCTATAACCTTCACAAAGACCAAATAATATACACTAATTTGTTTTGTTTTTTCTACCAAAGATATGTAGCAGTATAAATTTTGGCCAAAATTTATGAAGAAAAATTACTAATTCGCAAAATTTTATAACAGAAACGAAGAAAAATTCATTTTTTTTCAAAATTTTCGGTCTTTTTTTAATTATAGCGCAAAAAATAAAAAAACCCAGCTGTGGTTAAATACCGCCAAAAGAATGCTCTATTTGTGTGTAAAAAAAAAAAAAAGGACGGAAATTTCATATGGGTACAGTGTTGCATGACTGAGTAATTGTCATTCATTCAAAGTGTGACAGCACTGAAATCTGAAAATTGGTCTGGTTGTTAAGGGGGTTTAAGTGCCCAGTGGTCAAGTGGTTAAAGCTGATCTCCATGAGGGTGCTGAGTATTGTTGACCTGGTTCTTGTTCCAACTTTAGCATTGTAGATGTTTTGGTAAATTTATATAACTCACCAATTTTCTTATAAAAGAAAGCGATCCCTTTAAGCGCAGCATCGTCACAATGCTTTTAAATGGTTATTCTGATGTCTCACACCAGCACCCAATCCCAGATGATGGCAGTTATGAGGAAACCTGCTGGGCAAAGCTAGTGTGTGACTTCATTGAGCATGAGCTGGGCGGATGTTCCCGCAGTCGTGCTTTTCAATACTGCGATCTAAATACTGGATACACGTAAGCACATTTTATTTATGATTAAAGAAGATTCCATTTACTGTATTACACTATGTGGCTCCTCCTTTCTTATATCTAATATGCCTGGCTATTGTGTGGACATGATGACATGGCGTAAATATAGCAGATACACATTCCAGCACTCGGGACACTGCAGCTCTATCTTACTGACAAGGTAATTTAGCTAATTGGTTGACTGATGGTGAGAGTGTTTGCTATCAAGGAGATCTGATAAACGCTGTTTGATCTCTATAACTTGGGATCTCCCTTGTCTGGTAAGAGACTAATATTAATACACCTTGGAAGAGCACTTTATTTTCACTGAAGCACTTTTTTTTTATATTATTGGAGCACTGGGCACTTTGGAAACATTTGAAGTTGAATTTTAATTATTATGGACTTTTTTTGATTGTATGGTTTTGCATTTTGCACATGAATTTATGAAATGCAATTGTGTATATGTATTTATTGCACATGTTCACTTAGTTTAAAAGGGATAGCACACTCATTTTTTTTACAGTGTTTCAAATCCAGTGTTCAGGATTTAGTTGCAGCAATTCCACCTCAACATTATCTAGCGTGAGGCTTACCTTTTATTAAAAGTTCTTTTTCTTTAACTACAAATGGAGAAATCTCTCCTTGCAGTGCTGCAGGCACTGACGTATGTATTTTGAATAAACAGATACAAAAAGTCAGAAAACACAGATCAGTGCTGCAGGTGATTGGCATTCCTACAAAGCAAACACACAACAATAACACACAGTAAGGATGTAACATTAACTCAATTAAAATTTTAATGTTTTAATTTTCTTTTTTACTTTTTGTTTACTTTCGTTATAACTTAACCTTTTAGAACTATAACTTTTCTAGCCTTTGATTTTAGAGTCTCTGAAAGTGTGAAAGAACAATTTTCAGACTATATAACATCTTTTGAGACCCTTCTTTATGTAGAATTGTGTGCATGAGGTACCATAGATTGTGCCATGTTGTACCCTAGACTAATAATCCACTAGTGTGTGGTAGCAATGGACACAGTCCTTGATGCAGCCAGCTAACTGCATCTGGATTTGGGCTTTGGGCCACAGTGCCTTCTGGATACAAAAGGGCTGCAATGATTGCTTCCTGAAATTTTAGGAAGGATCCAATTCTTCCAGTAGCTTTATAAATAACAAAAGCAGCGGCTATAGCCAATTGAAATAAATATTAAGGCACTTTTTTTAGGTTGAATATATTTTTATTGAGTTATTTTTTCAGATTTATCAGTAGGGGGTACAAAAGAGAAAAAGAGGGGGAATAGTGGTAAACAAATACCACAAAGAAACATGAACATAACTAAATGATATACACTGAAAGTGGTAAATCACAAAACCATATTCAGTAAGTGAAGTTGGGTAGAGAAACACAAGTAAGCACAGGGATAAGTAGAGAGAAGAAAGTCAGGAAGGTGAGAAGCTGGGGGAGGGGAGGGGGGGGAGGGAAGTAGATACAGTATTCGGTATGCAGATTCATCAAAATGCTACATTCTTAGCAACTCCAAGCTGACTATCAGGACTGCGGCATCTTCTTCGTGTAGTCCTCCACGGCGTAGGAGGATCCAACTCGGCGTTACATAAAAAGAATGTCTCTTTAGACAGAGAGTTTATTCAGAAGCTTGTCAGAGGAAGAATAAAGCCAAATATACCACAGTTTGGGATGTTTGTCTCATGCGTCTTTTTTGTCTGCATATCATCCATGAGCATGGTGTCGTTGAGAATATCAATCCATTTATGAAGGGGATGAACAATCTCTGACTTCCAAAACTTAGTTATGAGTTGGCGTGCCGCTGATATGAAAAATCTGAGGAGGTTCACTTTTTGGGATTTAGCCGAGCACGGTAGAATGGATAAAGCAATTTTAGGGGAGGGAGGGAGAGATTCTTCCTACATTTCATTGTAGACCCAAAAAATCCACTTCCATAAAGGGCTAATATGACTGCATTCCCACCAGACATGAAGATAGGTCCCTCTCACTCTGTGACAGTGCTAACAAGTATCAGGGGTATTAGTGAAAATTTTGTTAATGGTAACTGGATCTCTGTACCACCAAGAGTAATTTGTAGTTTTTCTCCTGAGTGAAGCTGGAGATCAAAGATTTATGAGTGAAGATAAATGAGGTTTGCCAGTCATTTGGAGCAATCTCTGTCTTCAAATCCCTGGACCATGTTTGTGTACAGGTAGGTAAAGTATTATGCGTGTGGGAGAGGATCTCCTTGTAGATCAAAGACAAAGTGTGTCTAGGAACCTGAAAAAGACTACACATTTCCTAAAAAGCTGTAAGACTTCTATGTATCTGTGCTGATAAGTGCAGGGATTTACTGTATTTCATTAAGGACATCTTAGTTAACCAATCAGTCGTATGATGGTGGAGTCCCAATTGGGATCTGAAGGAACCCGTCACAGTATGGACAAATAAAAGTGCTGTAAGCCACGATATCCTCTCATAGAAACCATATATCATAGGTTTATCGCTGTTAAGGAGTGCAGAGGAGGTTAATGGGCTGGAATCTGTTGACAATGCATAGGCATCCCGCCAATGGTACCATAGAGCTAACACCGCTAGTGTCACAGGAGAGATCATTGACATGGTGTGGAATTTAGCATTGTAACCCCATAGTAGGGCATAGAGGTCCACCGGTGCCATATCTTGTTCAACTACTGTGGAGGGTTTGATCAATGGACAAGGAAACCACTTAAGTATTAAAGCACTTTTTTATGCCACTATCTAATTCTATAGGAAACAAAATTTGGTTTCATGATTTGGTTGTTGAAGTGTACGCCTCCCATATAAAGATTATAGTCGTGGATGCAGAGAGGCTTTTCACCAGACCCTATGTTAATTTGGACTGTCCTGTCTGGGTGAACGGAAGACACTTGTGATTGTCAGATCACCAAAAACAAATGCAGCGCTAGTATTTGCACCCTGCTGCATGAGCAGAATTATGCGTTTCTAGCACTTCAGCAACCTGGGGTTAGGTATGCCTTAGCAGGGGCCTCTTCTCCATTGTCTCAGCTAGCTGTGCCACTGCTTTTTACAGGTTCATTCTGATGCTTACGTTTCGCTCTCATTTGTCATGCTCAAAATCCTGTACGCCTTCTCACTAGTGTACCTTTTTTGGGAAATTTTGGGCACTAAATTTACAGATGCCTAGTGGTGACTATGGGAAAAAGAGCTCCTGGCTAGCAATTAAGTACTGCTTGCGCGTTAGAAATAAAATGAACTTGTAGTGCTAGCAGAGATCAGGCCTGACCTTGCTAACACCATGGTTTTGTGGACAATGTATCAGAAGTGGCAGTGATCAGAAATATTAAACTGACGGGGGCGTGGCTAGAATGCACAGTGGATGGCAGCCTAAGAGCTCAGATCCAGAGTGCTGACAGACACCAGAGACAGAGAAGCAGTGCACCGCTCAGACACACCTGAGCCCCGCACGGATTGATGTCAACATCCGCTACCTCTTCACAATGTCGAGGAAGCAGCAGGGGGACTGTAAGCCCAAAAAGTTAACAGTCTACTTCCCCCGGCCTGTAAGTGGAGGGGGTCAAGATGGCGCTGGCTGCTGATTATTCTGATCTCCTGGACGCTGCGACCTGGGCCGATGGAAGTGCTTGGGGATCTTCTCCCAAAAGCTCTTCTCTTCACATCCTTCCCTGCTCAAGCTCAGCCAAAGCCAGGATGAGACTGGGCACAGCAGCTGCAGACACAGTGGTGAGTCCTGAGCTATCCCCAGCCACAGAGCTCCAATCCCCCATAGCCAGCTTTCCCACCTCTAATCAGCCTCTATTGGACGCTCAGATTAAAGAGATGCTTCTTTCATTGAACCTCTCCCTGCATGCTGATTTCACCAACATTACCTATAAATTCTCAAAATAATTGTCCATGATGGGTGACAGAGTTAACCAGGTAGAACATGCAATTACAGACATCACCACAACAGTTAACAATATAATTGATGCAAATGAGGAAGGCAAAGAAGGAAGACACTGGATGCGTGCAAAAATAGCTGATCTAAAAGATTGTTCAAGGTGAAACAACTTAAAATTAAGGGGGTACCTGAAAGTGTGCCCGCCCAAGACCTCAGGCAGTATGCCAAAGAGCTTTTTAACTCACTTGTGCCTGAATTAACTCCTTTAAATTTCACGATTGATTGTATACACCGTATACCTAAACCCTCTTTTCTACCCAAAAAAGTCCCCAGAGATGTGCTCATGAGGGTGCACTTCTTTTCTACCAAAGGGTAAATACTGCGGAAGTCACGCTCCTTAGGGAAACTGCCTGATCCCTGTGCAAGCCTGCAAATTTATGTTGACCTCTCCAAATACACCCTGGATCTACTCAGGCAACTAAATATGGTTACCAAAACACTATGTAACAACATAACATATAATTGGAAACACCCCGCCAAACTAATTGTGGAACGCAATGGAGCCTCATTCACTATCATATCTGTAGAGAAAGGCATCTCACTGATTGGGGAACGGGGCATCATGCCCGCTCAACCCCCCAATCTGGAGCATGCTACCTGCCTGACAATATTCCACCACCCTGTTTCAATCTCACTGTGACCTAAGAAATGTGTGTGTGCCACTCAGGCTCCGTGGTAAGGGGTTCAATCTCAGTCTGGGCCCTGCACCAGAAATCGCTGACACCTAGCTAAAAAAAGGTGCTATCCCAACCACTTAATGTCTCTTTCAGTGGCCCTTTGGCTGTCATACTAGTTACATTTGAACTGTCTCCCCCCACTCTGGATACAGCAGCCACTTGGTTCTATATAAAGCTGCACAGCTATGAAAGTTTTGTTTATGAATGTTTTGTTTTTGAACCCTGTCAATACCCTTTTCACCCTCCATGCATGAGACCTCGGGAACACACCCAAGTGACTACCTCGACTAGCATCCAAACAAGATAAAAAGACTAGTGGCCATTGAAGAGGAAGTAAACCCTGATGGGTTTTACTTCCTCTTTATTACCCTGCAATGTAAAAGCATAATGGGCTAGTATGCATTGCATATTAGCCCATTATGTGGCACTTGCCTGCATTGGAAGCCCGCAATGTCCCGCGCTGTCCCCGCAATAGGAAGTGTCCATCTTCTGCCCCTCTTCCTTCTGGGGCCGCGATCTTGGCTCTGTGACTGGCCGGAGTCACATGGCGTCACTTCCACGAATGCGGGGGCCGTTTCTTCACTGCGCATTTGCCCAATGATGTGGGAACATCACAGTACACTGTATCTCCTAAACCTGCAGGGAATGCACAGGTAAGCCTTATTATAGGCCTACCTATAGGTTAAAGTGCTTGTCAAGAGTTAAAAACCACTTTAACAAAGCCACCGGCTCTCTGACCCCAATGGAAGGTTTTTTTGAACCCTGTCAATACCCTTTTCCCCCTCCATGCATGAGACCTCGGAAATACACCCAAGTGACTACCTCGAGGAACCACCTAACATCGCACCCAACAACCATCCTGAGATCCACCACTACCTACTGACTTCTACTAAAGGAACAAATGCCTCTCGTCTCAGCTTGAGTGTGAGTACAATGTCTATCTTAATACACAGCACCTCAAATGGCAATTAAAATCATATCTCTAAATGTGAAAGGATTAAACCATCCCACAAAGAGGGCACTGCTATGGCAAACTGCGCAACAATCGCACTGCGATGTAATATGTACTCAAGAAACCTACTTTATAGATCCGCCACCTTCACCTATCACCACAAAAACTTCCCACAAGTCTACTTAGCATCCAACCAAGATAAAGACTAGTGGCCACTGAAGAGGAAGTAAACCCTGATGGGTCTTACTTCCTCTTTATTACCCTGCAATGTAAAAGCATAATGGGCTAGTATGCATCGCATATTAGCCCATTATGTGGCACTTGCCTGCATTGGAAGCCCGCAATGTCCCGCGCTGTCCCTGCAGTAGGAAGTGTCCATCTTCTGCCCCTCTTCCTTCTGGGGCTGCGATCTTGGCTCTGTGACTGGCCGGAGTCACATGGCGTCACTCCCACGCATGCGGGGGCCGTTTCTTCACTGCGCATTTGCCCAATGATGTGGGAACATCACAGTACACTGTATATCTCCTAAACCTGCAGGGAATGTACAGGTAAGCCTTATTATAGGCCTACCTGTAGGTTAAAGTGGTTGTCAAGAGTTGAAAACCACTTTAACAAAGCCACCGACTCTCTGACCCCAATGGAAGGTACCTAATCCTGATCTGCACCATCGCAGGATCCAAATATACCTTAGTGTGTATCTATACCCCAAACTCACGCCAAATTTACTTCCTAAACAAAGTGATGAAAAAAATCAACAAACCCAGACAATGCTCCTTGATTATATATAGAGACCTCAGCATAGCTCCAGATCCATCATTGGATACCTCCAACCCATCCCTCAGACACCCTTCATCCATGCTGAACTTCCTTCGATCCCATGATCTTCATGATGTCTGGAGATGTCACCACACAACGGAGAAAGACTATTTTTTAGTGGAAAAATGGTTACTTCAAAGAATATCCTCCTCATTCATAGATCCCATTACATGGTCGGACCACGCACCCATGAGTATCACCATTGCATCATCTGCAACCTCGAACCCGGCCATACTCTGGAAAGCCAACACTCACATCATGCAAACATCCCTATACGCTGAACAAATCCAATGTCACCTAACTGACTTTTTTCTAAATAACCTAGGATCTGTCTCCCACTCCTCTACCCTCTGGATGGCACATAAAGCCTTCATTAGAGGAATATTGATTTAACTAAGCTTATTGGCAAAAAAAGGAGGACGCAGCATCTAGACAACCAAAATCTCTAATATTGACTCCCAAAATAAACTAAACTCAGCCCATAACTTAATATCAAACTACTAGCCCTCCACCAAGAATTAAGAACTCTTCTCTTAAATTCCTTTGAAAAAGCCCATCGCAGGCTCAAAGCCACATTCTACTCTACATCTAATAAGGCAGGGAATGCCATGGCTCAGCATATCCACAGCCAACAAATCAAGGCCTCAATCCCCCATATTTTCCACCCCTTTACAAAAGAAAAATGAGTCAACCCACAAGACCTTAAAAATGACCAAACCACTCCCCAACCCAACCAAGATCTTATCCAACAATTCTTATCCAAGATTCAACTGCCTACCCTTAGTACAGACCAACTAAAGAATCTGAACTCGGGGCGTGGCTTGCAGCTCATGGGGTAAGTCGTGTGGTGAGATAGCTCCACCGTCTATCCTGTCTTTTCTCCTGTTAACAGCATCCTGAAGTCACTTCTCTGCCTCTTTCCTGCTGCACGGAGATCTCTGCACGGCGCTCTCCTGTCTGGTACCTCCAGTGCTGGGAAATCATGTCCCGTAAGGCCCCTAAAGATCTGCAGCCAGTGTCGGATCATGCAGGGCAAGATGGCACCCACTCACAGCGCTCGGTGAAAGAGGCTGCCATGAAACTTTTCTCCAAGACCCCTGGCAAGGATCATCCTCTCAAAGCGGCGCTGCATGCCCTGTAGGCTGCTGACCAGGACTGCTTACTTGGAGAGTTGGAGGCTCCATGGCCTGATAACCCGGAGGCTGCATCTGCATGGGACGCAGTGAGTATACCTGCCCCTACAGGCCTAGCCAGCAATAGGGAGGATGTCAGTTCGCCCACCCCTGAACCCACACTGCGGGACATATTTGCAGCTGTCACCTCCTGAAATGCCTCTATCACAGCCCTGGCTTCCGAGATCGGGGGGGTGAAGCTGGAACTTAATTTAGTAAGGCAAGATATGCAGAAATTGAGAGACCGCACAGCGGCTCTGGAGGACAGGATGAGCAATGTGGAGGATGAGGTGTCGCCATTACAGAGAGAGCTGCGCCATGTTCAATCGGTCTCTGTAGGCCATGCGGCCCGCTTGGAGGATATGGAGAACAGACAAAGACGCAATAATGTTCGGGCGGTAGGTATACCGGGGAAAATTGAGAGCAAAAATCCGGTTGCGTTCATGGAAAATGGCTCCTTTCTACTTTTGGCAAAGACACTTTCTCCTCTATGTTCGCCATAGAAAGGGCCCATAGGGTCCCTCCTAGACCACCACAACCCGGGGAGCCTCCACAGCCCTTCCTTTTTAAGCTATTGAATTTTAAGTAATAAGGAACACAATCAGTGCAGCTCTGCAGACTCACTGAGGAAGGCATGCTATTGCCATAACGCGTACGGGGTAAGGACCTGTTGATGACGTCACCCGCTGCTGTTAGACTGTGTGAGGATCCGCTCATTAGTCTCTCTTCACTAGTCACAGATCAGAGTTTGGAGACGAGCCAGTTGCCCTCCTTGTTATATACATGTTCGAACAAGACATACCTATTGTGAGTAGTTCTTCTTTTAATAAATGAGTGATTTTATTGAAGCAGTCTGCACTTAGTGGCTTCACTCTTTTATCCGCCATGTGTCTCACTCACCTGTGGAACAATTCAAATGAGCCATTGGTTGATGAAAGGACCTCTGAAGAAACTTATCCAATAGTCATTCTCCAGGGGGAGATATCTGTGTGTATGACCCTCTAGTAGAACTGGGGTCTAATTTTGAGGTGAAATATTGGTGGTGGGACCTCCGCACTAAATTACCCTGCTGCCTGCACCAGTGGTGGATTTCTTGATTGAGATTTCTGGATTTTGCTGTTTTATGAGACTTTATGAACTTTTATTTTAGCACTGTTGTTTTATTTTCAAAACTATTGAATTTTAAGGATTGGGACGCTGCACTGTTTCTAGCCAGAACCAAGGGCGATTTAATGAAGATGGATAACGCACGTATCTCGTTTTACCTGGACTTTTCTGCTGAACTTTAACGCCGTAGGGCCAAATTCACAGAGGTGAAAAAACGCCTCAGGCGCCATGAAGTTGCATATGCCATGTTATACCCTGCCAAGCTTTGCATTGTGGTGAATGGAGAAACCAGGTTCTTTGACAACCCTGCTCAAGCATCTGACTGGCTGGATTGAGTGGAGCACACTCTCCCGAAAGCATCTCATCCCACAGCCTGATTACACTGCTGCTCTCTCTTGCTGCAGATAGTCGTGCAAGAAGATGGCGCTACCCTCTTAATGTTTTATCCCTATTTGCTTATATTGTAAGGCGGTTGAGCAGTCCATGAGCATACTACATACTCTACATCCCAGTACCAGTTTAACTTTGCAAGCTCTATCGAATCATAACTATAGTGAGACGTTGGGCCCCCCTGGACAGTTGTCCTGTGTGGACATGACTGCTGGTTGCTGTGTCCAGGACTGCTCCGTGGATATGGAGACCTTTTGTTATGCAACCATTCTTTGCTATTGTTTTTTAATCGGTTTGCCCCCTGCTGGTTGCGGGATGGTTATAGCCAGTTACTGTGTTTTCCCAGCTGGAGCCGGCCTCTGCGGCCCGAATACAATCTTTCTTTTTCATATATTTGACAGAAGCAACATATTAATGGAGACACTATTGTGGGACCTGCTATTGCCTAGCTGCATTTACCCAGAGTTGGGATTATTATGTCTGCTTTCTATTGGTGGTGGGGTGCGGGGTGTATACCAGTTGAAACAAAATGTTCCTCTTTTTCTAAATGGCTGACAAGTGTACCTTAGTCTCATGGAATGTTAGGGGCCTGGGAGATGGAGTGAAGCCCTTTTTTCTACCATAAAAGCTCATAAACCGGCTGTGGTGTGCTTGCAGGAGACACACCTGCAGGCTAGTACTGTTTCTGTTCTTAAACACTGGGGATATCCCACCCAGTTTCACTCCGTTTACTCAGCCTACTCCAGAGGTGTCAGTGTCCTCATATCTCATGCTGTTCCCTTTCAGCTTCTACATTCCGTGCTGGATGATTAGGGACGGCATGTGTTCTTGTTATGCAAACTACAGGGTTTATTATGTATTATTGCAAATGTATACGTCCCTCCACCCTTCTCTCTACACAGCCTGCAGGCCTTAGCACAATTTCTCACTGTCCACCCTGATGTCCCCATCTGGGTGGTAGGGGATTTTAATGCTGTCACAGACAGACAATTAGACAAATTCTCGCCTCGACGGGATCGGGCTGCTCTAGCGGGTGGTCCCACCCCTTTTGCTAGATTTCTTTTTGAACTGGGCTTGCGAGATGTGTGGAGGGACAAACATCCTACTGCAAAGTGTTTCTCTTGCTATTCAGCTACGTATAAATGCCTTTCACGCATAGATCTGTGTTTAGGTAATGCGCTGGCACAACGCCTGGTTGACTCTGTGGTATATGCTCCCCGGAATATTTCTGATCACTCTCTTCTCAAGATCCAGATTGCTCTATCTCCCACACTTAAACTTAGGTTATGGAAGGTTAATCCCTTCTGGTTTACTCTATTCCCGAAGAATAGCCCTATCCCAGAAGCCCTTAAAGAGTTTATACGTGTTAACCATGACACAGCTGGCCCTGGGGTGATATGGGATGCTCTGAAGACCCACCTAAGGGGGTTAATTATCACCCAAATCTCTGCTATTCAATCTAAAGCCAAAGAGTGGGAAAACTTGGCGATGGCTGAGGCTGCTAGGGCGGAGGAATCCTATGTGAATGTGCCTTCCCCTGCTTCTGAACAGAGGTGGCTAGAGGCCCAGGCACTCTATCAACAGGTCTCCACTAGAGTTGAGCGAACTTCTAGAAGTCCGGGTTCTGCTGGTTCGGCCGAACTTCGGGACAAAGTCCGGGTTCGGGTCCGGACAGAACCCGAACTTTGTCCCGAACCCCATTGAAATCAATGGGGACCCTAACTTTTAGGCACAAAAATGTCTATAAAATAGTCCTGGAAAGTCCGAGAGGTCTGCAAAAGGAAGGGAATGGGGGTAAGGGTGGGACAAGTGACCTACAAAGAAATGGGGACAGGGAAATAACTTTAAATAATTAAAAAAAATAAAAACATAAAAAAAGCAAAAATGGAGGTGAATGTGGATCATCTTCAAACTGGATCTGAAAAGTATTAATTAACGGTAGAAGCCATATAACTGTTCTAAAATCATCTTCAAACTGTGTCAAAAAAGTATAAATAAGCCGGGAGAACCCATATCACTGTTCTGCAAACATCTGGAAGCTGTGTGTGTCACTTTAAATAAAACCGGGAATAACTGAACATCTGTTCTGCAAACATCTGTAAAGTCTGTGTGTCACTTTAAATATAACCGGGAATAACTGAACATCTGTTCTGCAAACATCTGTAAAGTCTGTGTGTCACTTTAAATATAGCCGAGAATAACTGAACATCTGAATGTGTGTGTGTGTGAAACTACAGCATAGAGAAGAACAGGTATATGGTTTCGCTCTGCTATAGTTTCAAACACAGTTTGCAGATGTTTGCAGAACAGTGATATGATCACAGTGGTCATCCCCAAGGCGGGGAAGGATCTGGAGCAGCTTTGACAGCGTCGAGTGGAGCTATCTCTGGGCAGTGCTCCGGAGGTTCGGCCTTGGAGACAGGTTCATTTCCTGGATTCAGCTTTTATATGCAGCACCCAGGGCCAGAGCCTGGGTTAATGATACTTTGCCGGAATCTTTTAACATAGAAACATAGAAAAGTGGCGGCAGAAAAAGACTGAGTAGTCCATCGAGTCTGCCCCTTTTTATTTATTTATTTATTTATTTTTAATTTTTTTTTTTTATAATATATATATTTTTTTTTTTACATGAACCTTGTTGTCTGACTATAGATTTATGTTTATCCCAAGCATGTTTGAAGCCATTTACTGTTGACTGTCTCACAACCTCTGTTGGTAGTTTATTCCAATCATCAACCACCCTTTCAGTAAAATAATACTTTCTAAGATTAGTTTTGAACTTCCCCCCAGTTAGCTTGAGGTCATGTCCCCGTGTTCTTGATTTTGGTTTCATAATGAAAAGACTGCCTTCCTGAACCTTATTCACCCCCTTGATGTATTTAAAGGTTTCAATCATGTCTCCCCTCTCCCTTCTTTCCACCAGACTGTACATATTACGTTCCTGAAGTCGCTCTTGATATGTTTTATCCCCCAGACCTTTCACCATTTTTGTTACCCGTCTCTGAACTCGTTCTATCTTATCAATATCTTTTTGTAAGTGTGGTCTCCAGAACTGGACACTGTATTCTAAGTGAAGTCTCGCTAAAGATCTATATAGAGGAATCAGAACCTCTTTCCTCCTGCTGGTGATCCCTCTACTAATACATCCCAGAATTCTATTTGCTTTTCCCACTGCCTTGTCACACTGTTTGCTCATTTTGCAATCATCTAAAATAAGCACCCCCAAATCTTTTTCTTCTGTAGTGCTGGCTAACACTGTACCCCCAATGCTGTACTCTCTAAGCAGATTATTTTTCCCTAGATGCATTATTTTACATTTAGAAATATTGAACTGCAGTCTCCACTGCTTTGACCAATCTTCCAGCAATGCCAAATCATGTTCCATGTTACAGACACCTCCAGGGATATCAACCCTATTATACACCTTTGTATAATCAGCAAAGAGACATACATTGCCCAACAAACCTTTAGTTATATCACTTACATATAGGTTAAATAGAACAGGACCCAGTACAGAGCCTTGTGGTACCCCACTAGTGACTGGTCTCTGCTCTGAGTGAACCCCATTTACGACCACACTCTGGGATCTATCCTTTAACCAACTGCATATCCACTGAACCACCCAAGGGTTAAGTCCCAGCTTGTACAACTTTTGTATCAGATCATTATGTGGAACGGTATCAAATGCCTTGCTGAAATCAAGATCTGCTGTGTCCACAGCACCACCCTGGTCCAAAACACTGGTAATATAGTCAAAGAATTCAATCAGATTTGTCTGGCACGATCTGCCCTCAGTAAATCCATGCTGCTTTGGGTCCTGCAAGCTGTGTATTTTTAGGTGATCAATGATCCTTCTTTTGAGAAGTGATTCCATTACCTTGACTACAATTGATGTTAAACTCACTGGCCTGTAATTGCCAGCTTCTACCTAGAGAAGATTGCCCTCTTCAAGGGGTACTGACCGCCTATCGATTATAACATGGATAGGTCTTCTTCCCGTCGATCCATCTTCGACCGTTAATGTCCGGTCACTCAAATTGTAGTTAACATCAGTTCCATTACCTTAGTGAAGAGTTTTCTTCCTAGTAACTAGTGGATTTTTATGTGTCGAACGTCCTGGGTTTCGTCGTACCTAAATGACTCCCGTCTAGCACGGTCTGTTTAGACTAACTTAAGAAACTGATATAATGGTCACAAAACCTGGTCCCACCACGACACCTGTGTCGTCT
>BLSH010433841.1:10666-21355 GCA_018402905.1 Glandirana rugosa
TCCTTCCAGACATCTACACCACATAGACCTATTTCCTTCCAGACATCTACACCACATAGACCTATTTCCTTACGGACATCTACACCACATAGACCTATTTCCTTCCGGACATCTACACCACATAGACCTATTTATCCAGATACACCACATCTACAGACCTTCCTTTATCCAGATACACCACATCCACATACCCTCCTTTATCCAGATACACCACATCTACAGACCTTCCTTTATCCAGATACACCACATCTACAGACCTTCCTTTATCCAGATACATCACATCTACAGACCTTCCTTTATCCAGATACACCACATCTACAGACCTTCCTTTATCTAGATGGCAGCTTCCCTCCTCATAGAAGGTTAATAGATTGGTTTGGCAAGAACGATTCTTCATGAATCCATGCTGATTACCGCTAATGATACCGTTTTTACTACTAAAATCTTGTATGTAATCCCTCATCATCCCCTCCAAGAGCTTGCATACTATTGATGTTAGGCTAACTGGCCTGTAGTTCCCAGGGATATATCTTGGTCCTATTTTATATATTGATGCTACCTTCACTTTTCTCCAGTCAGCTGGTATCATACCAGTCAGTAGACTGCTTGTAAAAATTAGGTACAATGATCTGGCAATTACTTGAGTGCGTTGCTTGAGGACCCTCCGATGCAAGCCATCTGGTCCCGGTTACTTATTAATGTTAAGTTTTTCACGTCTATTCCTAATTCTATCCTCAGTTAGCCATGACGGTGCCTCCTCTGACGTGCCGTGAGGATAAACATTACAGCTTTGGATACTGTAGCCCCCGGTTTCCCTTGTGAAGACTGAAGACAAGAATATATTCAAAGTCTTTGCCACCTCTCCACCCTTTGTAACCAGATTCCCTTCATCAGTCTTCATGGGGCCAATATGATCTGACCTCCCTCTCTTACTATTTATATACTTAAATAATTCATTGGGATTTTTTTTATTCTCCTCTGCTATGTGCCTTTCGTGTTCTATCTTAGCCACCCTGATTGCACCCTTACATTCCTTAGTGCCTTCTTTGTAACGTTGGAATGCTGATGGTGACCTCTCAGCCTTATATTTTTTGAAGGCCCTCTCCTTTGCTTTTATAAGCATTTTTGCATTGGAGATAAGCCACCCAGGACTTTTAGTAGCCCTTGCACTGGCTAATGCCCTTATTTTGCTCTTAAAGCACAACCATTTTTCCTCCGCGTTCATTTTTCCTACGATTTTGTCACGTTTAATATTGTCTAGGAAGGAGTGTAGTTCATGGAAGTTGGCTCTTTTGAAATGTATTGTCTTAGTATTCCCCTTATCTTTCCTATTTGTGTGATTTATACTGAAACTAATTGACCTGTGATCGCCGTTTCCTAAATTGCCCCTTATTTCCACATCTGTGATCAGGTCTGTGTTGTTAGTAATCAGTAGGTCTAGTAATGCTTTGTTTCTTGTTGGTGCATTTACCATCTGACCCATGAAATTGCCCTGCAAGACATTTAGGGAATGGCGAGACTTACACGAATGTGCGGTTACTTCCGCCCAGTCTATGTCTGGATAATCAAAATCCCCCATTATAAAGACACTTCCCATTCTTGCCGCCATACCAAACGGAGATAGGAGGTCTGCCTCCCCTCCTCCATCAGGTTAAGGGTCCTATAGCATATTCCCAGTAATATTCCCCCCCTGCTTTCCTCCCTTTGCAGCTCTACCCATAAAGATTCCACCTCCTCCCTTGCTCCATTAGTGAGGTCGTCCCTTACATTCACTTGTACATCATTTTTTATATACAGGCAAGCCCCTCCCCCCTTTTTACCCTTCCTATCTCTGTAATATATGGAATGGTTGCAAGCCAATGATGAGAGCTGAAAAGTCTCTGAAATTCCCACAAAATCAAAATCCTCCTCATACAATAGCATCTCTAGTTCTCCCATCTTGTCCGCCAGACTCCTGGCATTGGTGAACAAGCCACATAGCTTTGTCCGGATGCATGCCATCTCCTTCTTGGGTGTTCTGAGGTTACAAAAAGGACTTGTTACTATACTTACCTCAGGTTTGGGTGCTTTATTCAACCTACCACTAATGCCCCCAATACTACCCTCTGAAATTTGTTCCCCTCTGCCTACCTCTACATCTGGACCCTTCTGAACATCTGGGATGCAGTTAATCCTGCCCAGAGTCAGATTCAGGTCAACCCACTCACTCGAGTGGCCCACTTAGATCCCACCAACTTACCGAAGTGCCCGATCTAGAGCCCACTAACTTAGGTGAGCCGCTCACCCAAACACCGCCCCTAAGTATGTGTGAACCACCCACTCCCTGCCCCTGATCACTGCAATAAATGCCTCATTGTGTTATAGTGGGTACAATGTAACTCACATAAGAAGGTTCCTGTGATCCTGGGACTTTGCCCGGGACAGAGCATCATGGGGACTGTCACGGAAAATTGGGGGTAATTGGCTTCTACGTGCGATTATCTTTTAATGTTATACTTCTGTAAATGTTAGGCTACTTGCACACAGGGCTGCATCCAGCACACCCCCTCCCCACCAGGTGCAGTCCGCAGTAGAGTCCCCCTTTACTCCCAAGTTGTTGCCCCATTCTTTCTGCCTTGTACTGGAAGATCAGGTGTCCTTCCTTTCTCTGGTGGCGCAGTCCACTTTCCTTCCTAAGCAGCATGGCGCTAAGACTGTGCACAGCTCTCAGTCTCAGCATAAACTCTTTTTTGCCCCATGCAGGCTGGAGAAAGCTGAATCCTCCCTCCAGCAGCAGCTATTGGCCGCTGCTCCTTCTGAAAGGAGTGACACTGCAGTCACTCCTATCAGTAAGGAGTGAAACGAGTGGCCAACTTGACAGTGCCGCCCCCCCTTTTCTCAATACAGCACCCAGGGCAGCCCCCCCAGCCCCAGCCCTGAGTGCAGCATCGAGAAGACCTGCATTCTAGACTATCATCCGTGACCATATAGGGCCCTAAACAATAGTGCCACTCTATACAGCTTTCTGCCCCGTCCAGCCACACCCACAACTTTGATTCGTGAACCTGTCCCCCCCTAGATGCACTAATACACCAGGTGGAATGCACTGTCACTAGATGGCCCCATGTACAAAGAGGCCTTAAAGTCTAACTCAATCTCATTTTGGCTAGAGTGGGGGAGGGGGGCTCAACATTTCCATCAGGTTTTCATTGTCTGTGATTGGGCAGCGTTTCACTTACTTCCTGCAACTTCCGTATAAGAAATGGGGTAAGTGGTCATTTTTCTGGAACACTTACCATGTCTCTGTTACTTTGCTTTGGACTCATTATGTAATGTATGATATATTTGTGCTGACATCTAGTGGTAACCGATGTAACTACAACTTGTAACTTAATGCCTGTAAAATGGTACAATCCAGATGCCTTGCGTGTTGGGGTTAGTTGGTTTAGGAAAGGGATATGCAATTAGCAGACCTCCAGATGTTGCAGAACTACAAGTCCCATGAGGCATAGCAAGACTCATGCATGACACCCAGAGCCAGAGGCGTGATGGGACTTGTAGTTTTGCAACAGCTGGAGGTCCGCTAATTGCCTACCCCTGGTTTAGGATATGCAATTAGTGGACCTCTAGCTGTTGCAAAACTACAAGTCCCATGAGGCATAGCAAGACTCTGACAGCCATAAGCATGACACCCAGAGGCAGAGGCATGATGGGACTTGTAGTTTTGCAACAGCTGGAGGTCCACTAATTGCATATCCCTGCTGCATTATTCCTCATGTTCCCTAAGTAAGGTACCACCCTTCATAGTGGTCACAAGGCATAGCAGATCATTGTCCCTTTACACTTTGATTTGGCCGGTGAACATCCCTTGTATTAAATTTGAACAAGTAACACTATGTTGGATTGAACTGCCGGGTCTTATTGGAGGGTTAAGCTGTCTGTGGGGGGCGCTCATTCAGCAAGATGATCTGGCTGAATGGACCAAGGTCTAAAGGAGGTAATCAATGTATAAAGTGGTGCTTGAAACAGAAAAGGTATTAAGGGGGCAGGAAGGAACGAAATATTAAACAGTGCCAAGACATCTAACCCCTCCCCCCCTCTAATTACGATTATGTTTCTGTATTTCAGACATCTGTAGAGCTAATGGCGGCTCCTGCTAATGTCTCCCGGATCTTTATCCTGAGTGGGATTCCAGAGCTGGAAGATCATCAGAACTTTCTTGCCTTTCCTCTGTGTCTCCTCTATGTTGTGGCATTATTGGGCAATCTCACCATCCTGGTCATTATTAGGACAGAAGAGAGCTTCCACCAGCCCATGTACATATTATTAGCCATGCTGGCTATGACAGACATTGGGGTGTCCCTCACCACCCTGCCTACCGTCCTCGGCATCTTCTGGTTTGACTATTACCAGATCAATCTGGACTCTTGCCTCACTCAGATGTACTTTCTTCATACGTTTGCCGCCATGGAGTCTGGAGTCCTGGTGGTCATGGCAGTAGACAGGCTCATCGCCATATGGGATCCTCTAAGGTATTCCTCCATCCTAACCAATCCACTCATAGGCAAGATTGGACTTGGGATTGTTTTGCGGGGTCTCTGTGTGGTCTTCCCGATTCCATTTCTCACCAGGCGGTTTCCATTCAATAAGAGTCACCTCTTGTCCCATTCATATTGTCTCCACCAAGACGTCATCAGGGTGGCAGGAGCAGATACCGCAATCAACAGCATCTATGGTCTAGTGGCTGTGCTCATGACCAAGGGGTTGGACTCCATGTTTATCGTCATCTCCTATATACTGATTCTTAAAGCCGTTCTTGACATTAAAGCCAACTCAGCTCGCCTGAAGGCCTTCAGCACTTGTGTTTGCCATATTTGTGCCGTACTCTTATTCTATATCCCACTCATTGGGCTCTCGGTAGTCCATAGGTTTGGGAAGAACACTTCCCACCTCTTACCCATCTTGATGGCAGATGTGTACCTTCTAGTTCCTCCAGTGATCAACCCAGTCATCTACAGCATAAAGACCAAACAGATCCGACAGAAGATCGTTAAGGTCTTCAGTCGCCAGAAAATCAGGAATCTGGATAACAAAATTGCCGTTTTGAAAGTCTAGCCACTCCCTTGCGGCTTTCAGAATATCTCCCAGTGATAGATGGAGGAGATGAAATCTCTCAAACTTAATGACATTTAGGGTTGCACAGTGCACCGGGTGTCATAAAGGGCATTTTTATATGTAGCACCCCCTAGGTAGTGAAGTGCTAAAGTGAGGTTTTTCTCTGGCAGTTTAGGTAAATTTAGGCAGGCATAGCTGGTTGTTAGGCCTGTTTTTTTTTTATTCTGGGCTGGGAGTGTCTCAGAGTAGCAGCTGGTGACTCGCAGGTGCTGTCACTTCTCGGTTACCTCCCCTTTTCTTCTAGAAGGTGCTGGAAGGAAGGGTAGAGAAGAGAGGTGGAGTTACCTGGGGCATCTTAAGGAGCCTTGCCCAGTCCCCAACTTAGATTGGCAGGGGGCAGGCCTTCTTAAATGCTCAGGGTCAGCCCAGCTGTGGAGGAGTTGTGGGGTGGAAGAGCTGGGAGTGAGAGGTTGTGGAGGCTGTCGGGCCCACGGGGAGCTCCCCGGTCTGGAGGGGAGGACCCTGGACTGGGGCATCCAGGAGGAGTGAGAGATCCTGGAAAGAGAGGCACATGAGAGAGCAGAAGGGAGGACAGCGGGAGAGAGACCACTCTAAGAGTCTCCTGGTGGCAGCAAGGAGGGTTGGTGAGTGAGCACAGTTGGGAGGACTGGGGAGGCACGCCTGAGAGAACTGGGGGATTGCAGTTTGAGAAATGGGTGCAGAACCAGAGGAGAGGACTGTGGAAAGGGCAGTGGAGAGGTCATTGCAGCCATGCCCGGCTGGCAGGGCCTGAAGAGAGCTGTCTGGGAGTGGTAGCTGAGGAGAGGACAGCTAGAACCTGGACTTTTCTACACCATAGAGGCCCGAGGCCTCCGCCCACAACAGGCAACCCACTGAGGCCTGGCTGAGTTAGTGTGTCTGGCCTAACCATGCGGTACTATCTAGTCTGGAGGAGTGATAGTCTGCAGCAAGGGAAGTGCTGGAGAGAAAAGTGAAGTGTATACACTGTAATGTATATAGGAGTCCTTACAGGGTTGCCTCCTTTTCTTCAAGCCAAACCTGAACACTTTAGCGCTGCACGCCAATTTATTTTAAGGGGGGGCACTGTGAACTCTGGTGTAAAGAAGAACTTTGATGTAAGGGGGAATGCTGTGGACTCTGGTGTAAAGAAGAACTTTGATGTAAGGGGGAACACTGTGGACTCTAGTGTAAAGGGGGAACTCTGATGTAAGGGGAACACTGTGGACTCTGGTGTAAAGAAGAACTTTGATGTAAGGGAGAACGCTGTAGACTCTGGTGTAGAGAAGAACTCTAATGTAAGGGGGAAGCTGTGGACTCTGGTGTAAAGAAGAACTCTAATGTAAGGGGGAACGCTGTGGACTCTGGTGTAAAGAAGAACTTTGATGTAAGGGGGAATGCTGTGGACTCGGGTGTAAAGAAGAACTCTGATGTAAGGAGGAACGCTCTGGACTCTGGTGTAGAGAAGAACTCTGATGTAAGGGGGAACGCTGTTAACTCTGGTGTAAAGAAGAACCCTGATGTAAGGGGGAACGCTGTGGAATCTGGTGTAAAGAAGAACTCGGATGTAAGGGGGTTTCTGCCCACCAAAGCTCCCACTTACTTTAGAGTTACCAGCATTTCCCCTTAAATCAGGGTTCCCAAAGCCCCCCTTACATCTGAGTCCACAGGGCACCCCTTATATCTGTGTCCCCCTTATCTTAGTGTACTCACTCGCTCAGAGGCAGGAGAGAGAAGGGGGGAAGAAGGAGACTTCAGACATTGGATGCTAAGCTCACCCACCCAAGGATGAAGGCTCAAGCACAGGCACCTTTCATCCACGGTGCATCTGCCAGCTGCTGAACTTCAAATTTCCAGCCCACGCATTCCTTTCCCGGGCACAGAATACTGGATTGGGTGGGCAGACAGTGGGGGTAAGGGCAGGAAGAGCAGAAGGAGATCAAATCCTCTCTCCTCCCCTGTCCATGTTTGGAGGAGGAGCAGACAGTGGGGGTAAGGGAAGGAGGAGCAGAAGGAGATCAAATCCTCTCTCCTCCCCTGTCCATGTTTGGAGGTGGAGCAGACAGTGGGGGTAAGGGCAGGAGGAGCAGAAGGAGATCAAGCCCTCTCTCCTCCCCTGTCCATGTTTGGAGGTGGGGCAGACAGTGGGGGTAAGGGAAGGAGGAGCAGAAGGAGATCAAGCCCTCTCTCCTCCCCTGTCCATGTTTGGGGGTGGAGCAGACAGTGGGGGTAAGGAAAGGAGGAGCAGAAGGAGATCAAATCCTCTCTCCTCCACTGTCCATGTTTGGAGGTGGGGCAGACAGTGGGGGTAAGGGCAGGAGGAGCAGAAGGAGATCAAGTCCTCTCTCCTCCCCTGTCCATGTTTGGAGGTGGGGCAGACAGTGAGGGTAAGGGAAGGAGGAGCAGAAGGAGATCAAGCCCTCTCTCCTCCCCTGTCCATGTTTGCAGGTGGAGCAGACAGTGGGGGTAAGGGCAGGAGGAGCAGAAGGAGATCAAGTCCTCTCTCCTCCCCTGTCCATGTTTGGAGGTGGAGCCCCCCTATGCAATTGGCAGCTGTGGTACTCAATTACTTGGGGGAACTGCAGTCCATTCTCAGTAATGTGTCCGGGTTTCGGGAGGTCTGGCGCACAATACCAAACCATAACTGTCCGGGTGAATCCCGGGCGGGTGGCAACCCTAAGTCCTAAGCAAATTTGCACTGAATGTTCTTGGGCATCCCATAATTCCCAAATCGCTATCCAAGTTCAATTCCCTGCAAATAAAAACAACAGAACAAAGCAATGGACTGCTCAATGTCTCTGAGTGCCTGGGATGGATGTCTGGCTGGGCAGGGTGACGGGTGAACCACTACTTTCAGCAACCCCTATGGGGGCTACATATGATAAATTATTTTTCTTACCAAGTAGCGACACTGAGGAGAGGATGAGGAAAATAGTATTAAAAAAATGTTACAGAAAGAAAAAAAAAATGATGTTTAACCCCTTCAGCCCCGGAAGGATTTCCCACTTTAGGACCAGAGCACTTTTTGCGATTCTGCACTGCGTCGCTTTAACTGACAATTGCGCGGTTGTGCGACGCTGTACCCAAACAAAATTTGCGTCCTTTTTTTCCCACAAACAGAGCTTTCTTTTGGTGGTATTTGATCACCTCTGCGTCATTTCTGATCGCCGCTATAAACAAAAGAAGAGCGACCATTTTGCAAAACAACACAAAATCCTTACTTTTTGCTAAAATACAAATCCAAAAAATAAAAAAACATTTTTTTCATCGGTTTTGGCCGATTTATATTCTTCCTCATATTTTTGGTAAAAAAAAATCACAATCGGCGTTTATTGATTGGTTTGCGCAAAAGTGGCCGCGTTTACAGATGATGAGAATTCATTTCTGGGGTTTTTTATTTTTTACTAGTAATGGCGGCGATCTGCAATTTTTAGCGGTACTGCGATATTGCGGTGGACACGTCGGAACATTTTGACACTTTTTTGGGACCATTGGCATTTATACAGCGATCAGTGCTATAAAAATGCACTGATTACTGTGTAAATGCCATTGGCAGTGAAGGGGGCGCTCTAAGGGTTAACTGTGTTCCCTCAGTGTGTTCTAACTGTGTGTGGGCTGGGCTGGCGGGGGGGGGGAGTGATCACGGCTCTCATATACAGGAAGCCTGTGATCACAGCTCTTCTCCCTCTAACAGAACGGAGATCCGTGTTTACATACGCTGACACCCGTTGTTTCAGTGCGGGGGAGCCATCGCGGGTAGCTGGCGGCGATCGAGTCCCCCCTACCCACTCCCTGGCCCCCCCCCCCCGAACACAGTGAGCGCGCCTCCGGCGGCGCGCGTGCGCTCACAATGCTAGTTATCGCGGCCGCCGTCCTGTGACGCCGTTTTGCGATAATGAGCCACCTTGCTGCCGTCACGCTGCGGCGGGCGGTTGGCAAGCGGTTAAAGAATTCAATCACTGTTTTTTTTTTACATTCTGTCCCTGATCACCGCCACACCCGTTATATAAAATTGTATTAAAAAAATATATATTTTTTTTTTATTTTTCAAAAAATTACATAAAAAAAATACAACTTAAAAAAATGTCACACCTCCTACTAAATACCTGAGACAGTCTGTATCTGGGGGGGGGTTGGGCATCAAGAAATGAGATCGGCCGTCGGTGCATCAGGATTCGTGGATTTTCAGATATACAGTATCTGGAAAAAGTAAGTACACCCCTCCCATCATGTGACAAAACTGAAGAGCTGACACTTTGCTACAATGTAAAGTAGTGAGTGTACAGCTTGTATAACAGTGTAAATTTACTGTCCCCTCAAAATAACTCAACACACAGCCATTAAGGTCTAAACCGCTGGCAACAAAAGTGAGTACACCCCTAAGTGAAAATGTCCAAATTGGGCCCAAAGTGTCAATATTTTGTGTGCCCACCATTATTTTCCAACCCTCTTGGGCATGGAGTTCACCAGAGCTTCACAGGTTGGCACTGCAGTCCTCTTCCCCTCCTCCATGGTGACATCACAGAGCTGGTGGATGTTAGAGACCTTGCGCTCCTCCACCTTCTGTTTGAGGAGCCCCACAGATGCCCAATAGGGTTTAGGTCTGGAGATGCTTGGCCAGTCCATCACCTTTACCCTCAGCTTCTTTAGCAAGGCAGTGATCGTCTTGGAGGTGTTTGGGGTCGTTATGTTGGAATACTGCCCTGTGGCCCAGTCTCTGAAGGGAGGGGAAGCTCTGCTTCAGTATGGCACAGTACATGTTGGCATTCATGGTTCCCTCAATGAACTGTAGCTCCCCAGTGCCGGCAGCACTCATGCAGCCCCAGACCATGACACCCCCACCACCATGCTTGGCTGTAGGCAAGGCACCCTTGTCTTTGTACTCCTCACCTGGTTGCCGCCACACACGCTTGGCACCATCTGAACCAAATACGTTTTTCTTGGTCTCATCAGACCACAGGGCGTGGTTCCAGTAATCCATGTCCTTAGCCTGCTTGTCTTCAGCAAACTGTTTGCAGGCTTTCTTGTGCATCATCTTTAGAAGAGACTTCCTTCTGGGACGACAGCCATGCAGACCAATTTGATGCAGTGTGCGGCGTATGGTCTGAGCACTGACAGGCTGACCCCCCACCCCTTCACCCTCTGCAGCAATGCTGGCAGCACTCATACGTCTATTTCCCAAAGACAACCTCTGGATATGACGCTGAGCACGGCACTCAACTTCTTTGGTCGACCATGGCGAGGCGCTGTTCTGAATGGAACCTCTCCTGTTACACCGCTGTATGGTCTTGGCCACGGTGCTGCAGCTCAGTTTCAGGGTCTTGGCAATCTTCTTATAGCCTAGAGGCCATCTTTATGTAGAGCTACAATTCTTTTTTTCAGATCCTCAGACAGTTCTTTACCATGAGGAGCCAACTTCCAGTGACCAGTGTGAGAGAGTGAGAGCGATAACACCAAATTTAACACACCTGCTCCCCATTCACACCTGAGACCTTGTAACACTAATGAGTCACATGACACCGGGGAGGGAAAATGGCTAATTGGGCCCAATTTGGACATTTTCACTTAGGGGTGTAC
>BLSH010433954.1:0-11407 GCA_018402905.1 Glandirana rugosa
TCCCAAGTAAATAGGCTCTCCCAGCAGCCTCTGGGGCCAAAGAGACCCCTGCTAATTGGCTGGAACCGCCTATCCACTCCTAACCTGGATACAATGTCACCCAATGGTAGAAGAGAGAGATACACCAACCCAGGCTTAGGGCAGCAGTCAGGGAATCTCCTACCAATTGGCCAGGTTAGTTACCACCCAGCAGAACTAAATTTGATAGCAACCCCGATTAGGACCAGGGTGCCACACATGTTTACCATATTTACAGCCTTACGGCCAATCCCGTCCAATCCTGGCCCAAACCCACCACAAAGATATTGAATTACTAACAAATATCTTCAGTGCTTAGTCCTATATTTGGGGCTTAGCCCTATCTTCAGTGCTTAGTCCTATCTTCAGTGCTTAGCCCTATCTTCAGTGCTTAGTCCTATCTTCAGGGCTTAGTCCTATCTTCAGTGCTTAGTCCTATCTTCAGTGTTTAGTCCTATCTTCAGGGCTTAGTCCTATCTTCAGTGTTTAGTCCTATCTTCAGTGTTTAGTCCTATATTTGGGGCTTAGCCCTATCTTCAGTGCTTAGCCCTATCTTCAGTGCTTAGTCCTATCTTCAGTGTTTACTCCTATCTTCAGGGCTTAGTCCTATCTTCAGTGCTTAGCCCTATCTTCAGTGTTTAGCCCTATCTTCAGTGCTTAGTCCTATCTTCAGGGCTTAGTCCTATCTTCAGTGCTTAGTCCTATCTTCAGTGCTTAGAACTATCTTCAGGGCTTAGTCCTAACTTCAGTGCTTAGCCCTATCTTCAGTGCTTAGTCCTATCTTCAGGGCTTAGTCCTATCTTCAGTGCTTAGCCCTATCTTCAGTGCTTAGTCCTATCTTCAGTGCTTAGAACTATCTTCAGGGCTTAGTCCTAACTTCAGTGCTTAGTCCTATCGTCAGTGCTTAGCCCTATCGTCAGTGCTTAGTCCTATCTTCAGGGCTTAGTCCTAACTTCAGTGCTTAGTCCTATCTTCAGGGCTTAGTCCTATCTTCAGTGCTTAGCCCTATCTTCAGTGCTTAGTCCTATCTTCAGGGCTTAGTCCTATCTTCAGTGCTTAGCCCTATCTTCAGTGTTTAGTCCTATCTTCAGTGCTTAGAACTATCTTCAGGGCTTAGTCCTAACTTCAGTGCTTAGTCCTATCGCCAGTGCTTAGCCCTATCGTCAGTGCTTAGTCCTATCTTCAGGGCTTAGTCCTAACTTCAGTGCTTAGTCCTATCTTCAGTGCTTAGTCCTATCTTCAGTGCTTAGTCCTATCTTCAGTGCTTAGCCCTATCGTCAGTGCTTAGTCCTATCTTCAGGGCTTAGTCCTATCTTCAGTGTTTAATCCTATCTTCAGGGCTTAGTCCTATCGTCAGTGCTTAGTCCTATCTTCAGGGCTTAGTCCTATTATCAGTGCTTAGTCCTATCTTCAGTGCTTAGAACTATCTTCAGTGCTTAGTCCTATCGTCAGTGCTTAGTCCTATCTTCAGTGCTTAGTCCTATCTTCAGTGCTTAGAACTATCTTCAGGGCTTAGTCCTATCATCAGTGCTTAGTCCTATCTTCAGTGCTTAGTCCTATCTTCAGGGCTTAGTCCTATCATCAGTGCTTAGTCCTATCTTCAGGGCTTAGTTCTATCTTCAGGGCTTAGTTCTATCTTCAGTGCTTAGTCCTATCTTCAGTGCTTAGAACTATCTTCAGTGCTTAGTCCTATCGTCAGTGCTTAGTCCTATCTTCAGTGCTTAGTCCTATTTTCAGGGTTTAGTCCTATCTTCAGTGCTTAGTCCTATGTTCAGTGCTTAGAACTTTCTTCAGTGCTTATTCCTATCGTCAGTGCTTAGTCCTATTTTCAGGGTTTAGTCCTATCTTCAATGTTTAGTCCTATAGTCAGTGCTTAGTCCTATCTTCAGGGCTTAGTCCTATCTTCAGTGCTTAGTCCTATCTTCAGTGTTTAGTCCTATCTTCAGGGCTAAGACCTATTTTCAGTGCTCACAACTATCTTCAGTGTTTAGTCCTATCTTCAGGGCTTAGTCCTATCTTCAGTGCTTAGAACTATCTTCAGTGCTTAGTCCTATCTTCAGGGCTTAGTCCTATCTTCAGTGCTTACAACTACCTTCAGTGTTTAGTCCTATCTTCAGTGCTTAGTCCTATCCTAAGTACTTAGTCCTATCCTCAGTGCTTAGTCCTATCTTCAGGGCTTAGTCGTATAGTCAGTGCTTAGTCCTATCGTCAGTCCTTAGTCCTATTTTCAGGGTTTAGTCCTATCTTCAGTGCTTAGTCCTATTGTCAGTGCTTAGTCCTATCTTCAGTGCTTAGTCCTATCTTCAGTGCTTAGTCCTATAGTCAGTGCTTAGTCCTATCTTCAGTGCTTAATCCTATCTTCAGGGCTTAGTCCTATCTTCAGTGCTTAGTCCTATCTTCAGGGCTTAGTCCTATCTTCAGTGCTTAGTCTTATCTTCCGTGTTTAGTCCTATCTTCAGGGCTTAGTTCTATCTTCAGTGTTTAGTCCTATCTTCAGGGCTTAGTGCTATCTTCAGTGCTTACAACTATCTTCAGTGTTTAGTCCTATCTTCAGGGCTTAGTTCTATCTTCAGTGTTTAGTCCTATCTTCAGGGCTTAGTGCTATCTTCAGTGCTTACAACTATCGTCAGTGCTTAGTCCTATCTTGAGTGCTTAGTCCTATCTTCAGTGTTTAGTCCTATCTTCAGTGCTCACAACTATCTTCAGTGTTTAGTCCTATCTTCAGGGCTTAGTCCTATCTTCAGTGCTTAGTCCTATCTTCAGGGCTTAGTTCTATCTTCAGTGCTTAGTTTTATCTTTAGTGCATAGTCCTATCTTCAGTGCTTAGTCCTATTGTCAGTGCTTAGTTCTATCTTCAGTGTTTAGTCCTATCTTCAGGGCTTAGTCCTATCTTCAGTGCTTACAACTATCTTCAGCGCTTAGTCCTATCCTAAGTACTTAGTCCTATCCTCAGGGCTTAGTCCTATCTTCAGTGCTTAGAACTATCTTCAGTGCTTAGTCCTATCTTCAGTGCTTAGTCCTATCTTCAGTGCTTACAACTATCTTCAGTGCTTAGTCCTATCTTCAGTGCTTAGAACTATCTTCAGTGCTTAGTCCTATCTTCAGTGTTTAGAACTATCTTCAGTGCTTAGTCCTATCTTAAGTGCTTAGAACTATCTGCAGTGTTTAGTCCTATCTTCAGGGCTTAGTCCTATCCTAAGTACTTAGTCCTATCCTCAGTGCTTAGTCCTATCTTCAGTGCTTAGTCCTATCTTCAGGGCTTAGTCGTATCTTCAGTGCTTAGTCCTATCTTCAGTGTTCAGTCCTATCTTCAGGGCTTAGTCCTATCTTCAATGCTTACAACTACCTTCAGTGTTTAGTCCTATCTTCAGGGCTTAGTCCTATCTTCAGTGCTTAGTCCTATGTTCTGGGCTTAGTCCTATGTTCAGTGCTTAGAACTTTCTTCAGTGCTTAGTCCTATCGTAAGTGATTAGTCCTATTTTCAGGGTTTAGTCCTATCTTCAGTGCTTAGTCCTATAGTCAGTGCTTAGTCCTATCTTCAGGGCTTAGTCCTATCTTCAGTGCTTAGTCCTATCTTCAGGGCTTAGTCCTATCTTCAGTGCTTAGTCCTATCTTCAGTGTTTAGTCCTATCTTCAGGGCTTAGTCCTATTTTCAGTGCTCACAACTATCTTCAGTGTTTAGTCCTATCTTCAGGGCTTAGTCCTATCTTCAGTGCTTAGTCCTATTTTCAGGGCTTAGTTCTATCTTCAGGGCTTAGTTCTATCTTCAGGGCTTAGTCCTATCTTCAGTGCTTACAACTACCTTCAGTGTTTAGTCCTATCTTCAGGGCTTAGTCCTAGCTTCAGTGCTTAGGCCTAGGCTCAGGGCTTAGTCCTATGTTCAGTGCTTAGAACTTTCTTCAGTGCTTAGTCCTATCTTCAGGGCTTAGTCCTATTTTCAGTGCTTAGAACTATCTTCAGAGTTTAGTCCTATCTTCAGTGCTTAGTCCTATCCTAAGTACTTAGTCCTATCCTCAGTGCTTAGCCCTATCTTCAGTGCTTAGCCCTATCTTCAGTGTTTAGTCCTATCTTCAGTGCTTAGTCCTATCTTCAGTGCTTAGCCCTATCTTCAGTGTTTAGTCCTATCTTCAGTGCTTAGTACTAACTTCAGTGCTTAGTCCTATCTTCAGTGCTTAGTCCTATCGTCAGTGCTTAGTCCTAACTTCAGTGTTTAGTCCTATCGTCAGTGCTTAGTCCTATCTTCAGGGCTTAGTCCTATCTTCAGGGCTTAGTCCTATCTTCAGTGTTTAGTCCTATCTTCAGTGTTTAATCCTATCTTCAGGGCTTAGTCCTATTGTCAGTGCTTAGTCCTATCTTCAGTGCTTAGAACTATCTTCAGTGCTTAGTCCTATCGTCAGTGCTTAGTCCTATCTTCAGTGCTTAGAACTATCTTCAGTGCTTAGTCCTATCGTCAGTGCTTAGTCCTATCTTCAGGGCTTAGTCCTATCTTCAGTGCTTAGTCCTATCTTCAGGGCTTAGTCCTATCTTCAGTGCTTAGTCCTATGTTCAGGGCTTAGTCCTATGTTCAGTGCTTAGAACTTTATTCAGTGCTTAGTCCTATCTTCAGTGCTTAGTCCTATTGTCAGTGCTTAGTTCTATCTTCAGGGCTTAGTCGTATAGTCAGTGCTTAGTCCTATCGTCAGTCCTTAGTCCTATTTTCAGGGTTTATTCCTATCTTCAGTGCTTAATCCTATCTTCAGGGCTTAGTCCTATCTTCAGCGCTTAGTCCTATCCTAAATACTTAGTCCTATCCTCAGTGCTTAGTCCTGTCTTCAGTGTTTAGTCCTATCTTCAGGGCTTAGTCCTAGCTTCAGTGCTTAGGCCTAGGCTCAGGGCTTAGTCCTATCTTCAGGGCTTAGAACTTTCTTCAGGGCTTAGTCCTATCTTCAGGGCTTAGTCCTATTTTCAGTGCTTAGAACTATCTTCAGTGCTTTAGTCCTATCCTCAGTGTTTAGTCCTATCTTCAGTGCTTAGTCCTATCTTCAGTGCTTAGCCCTATCCTCAGTGTTTAGTCCTATCTTCAGTGCTTAGTCCTATCTTCAGTGCTTAGCCCTATCTTCAGTGTTTAGTCCTATCTTCAGTGCTTAGTCCTATCTTCAGTGTTTAGTCCTATCTTCAGTGCTTAGTCCTATCTTCAGTGCTTAGTACTATCTTCAGTGTTTAGTCCTATCTTCAGTGCTTAGTCCTATCTTCAGTGCTTAGCCCTATCTTCAGTGTTTAGTCCTATCTTCAGTGCTTAGTCCTATCTTCAGTGCTTAGCCCTATCTTCAGTGCTTAGTCCTATCTTCAGTGCTTAGTCCTATCTTCAGTGCTTAGTACTAACTTCAGTGCTTAGTCCTATCTTCAGTGCTTAGTCCTATCATCAGTGCTTAGTCCTAACTTCAGTGTTTAGTCCTATCGTCAGTGCTTAGTCCTATCTTCAGGACTTAGTCCTATCTTCAGGGCTTAGTCCTATCTTCAGTGTTTAGTCCTATCTTCAGTGCTTAGTCCTATCGTCAGTGCTTAGTCCTATCTTCAGGGCTTAGTCCTATCATCAGTGCTTAGTCCTATCTTCAGTGCTTAGAACTATCTTCAGTGCTTAGTCCTATCGTCAGTGCTTAGTCCTATCTTCAGGGCTTAGTCCTATCTTCAGTGCTTAGTCCTATCTTCTGTGCTTAGTCCTATCTTCAGTGCTTAGTCCTATCTTCAGTGTTTTGTCCTATCTTCAGGGCTTAGTCCTATCTTCAGTGCTTAGTCCTATCTTCAGGGCTTAGTCCTATCTTCAGTGCTTAGTCCTATCTTCAGGGCTTAGTCCTATCAGCAGTGCTTAGTCCTATCTTCAGTGCTTAGAACTATCTTCAGTGCTTAGTCCTATCGTCAGTGCTTAGTCCTATCTTCAGGGCTTAGTCCTATCTTCAGTGCTTAGTCCTATCTTCTGTGCTTAGTCCTATCTTCAGTGCTTAGTCCTATCTTCAGTGTTTTGTCCTATCTTCAGGGCTTAGTCCTATCTTCAGTGCTTAGTCCTATGTTCAGGGCTTAGTCCTATGTTCAGTGCTTAGAACTTTATTCAGTGCTTAGTCCTATCTTCAGTGTTTAGTCCTATCTTCAGTGCTTAGTCCTATTGTCAGTGCTTAGTTCTATCTTCAGGGCTTAGTCGTATAGTCAGTGCTTAGTCCTATCGTCAGTCCTTAGTCCTATCTTCAGTGCTTAATCCTATCTTCAGGGCTTAGTCCTATCTTCAGTGTTTAGTCCTATCTTCGGGGCTTAATCCTATCTTCAATGCTTACGACTACCTTCAGTGTTTAGTCCTATCTTCAGGGCTTAGTCCTATCTTCAGTGCTTAGTCCTATGTTCAGGGCTTAGTCCTATGTTCAGTGCTTAGAACTTTCTTCAGTGCTTATTCCTATCGTCAGTGCTTAGTCCTATTTTCAGGGTTTAGTCCTATCTTCATTGTTTAGTCCTATAGTCAGTGCTTAGTCCTATCTTCAGGGCTTAGTCCTATCTTCAGTGCTTAGTCCTATCTTCAGTGTTTAGTCCTATCTTCAGGGCTAAGACCTATTTTCAGTGCTCACAACTATCTTCAGTGTTTAGTCCTATCTTCAGGGCTTAGTCCTATCTTCAGTGCTTAGTCCTATCTTCAGGGCTTAGTTCTATCTTCAGGGCTTAGTTCTATCTCCAGTGCTTAGTCCTATCTTCAGTGCTTAGTCGTATCTTCAGTGTTTAGTCCTATCTTCAGGGCTTAGTCCTATCTTCAGTGCTTACAACTACCTTCAGTGTTTAGTCCTATCTTCAGGGCTTAGTCCTATCTTCAGTGCTTAGTCCTATGTTCAGGGCTTAGTCCTATGTTCAGTGCTTAGAACTTTCTTCAGTGCTTATTCCTATCGTCAGTGCTTAGTCCTATTTTCAGGGTTTAGTCCTATCTTCATTGTTTAGTCCTATAGTCAGTGCTTAGTCCTATCTTCAGGGCTTAGTCCTATCTTCAGTGCTTAGTCCTATCTTCAGTGTTTAGTCCTATCTTCAGGGCTAAGACCTATTTTCAGTGCTCACAACTATCTTCAGTGTTTAGTCCTATCTTCAGGGCTTAGTCCTATCTTCAGTGCTTAGTCCTATCTTCAGGGCTTAGTTCTATCTTCAGGGCTTAGTTCTATCTTCAGTGCTTAGTCGTATCTTCATTGTTTAGTCCTATCTTCAGGGCTTAGTCCTATCTTCAGTGCTTAGAACTATCTTCAGTGCTTAGTCCTATCTTCAGGGCTTATTCCTATCTTCAGTGCTTACAACTACCTTCAGTGTTTAGTCCTATCTTCAGGGCTTAGTCCTATCTTCAGTGCTTAGAACTACCTTCAGTGCTTAGTCCTATCTTCAAGGCTTAGTCCTATTTTCAGTGCTTACAACTATCTTCAGTGCTTTAGTCCTATCTTCAGGGCTTAGTCCTATTTTCAGTGCTTAGAACTATCTTCAGTATTTAGTCCTATCTTCAGTGCTTAGTCCTATCCTCAGTGCTTAGAACTATCTGCAGCATTTAGTCCTATCTTCAGTGCTTAGTCCTATCCTCAGTGCTTAGTCCTATCTTCAGGGCTTAGTCGTATAGTCAGTGCTTAGTCCTATCGTCAGTCCTTAGTCCTATTTTCAGGGTTTAGTCCTATCTTCAGTGCTTAGTCCTATTGTCAGTGCTTAGTCCTATCTTCAGTGCTTAGTCCTATCTTCAGTGCTTAGTCCTATAGTCAGTGCTTAGTCCTATCTTCAGTCCTTAGTCCTATCTTCAGTGTTTAGTCCTATCTTCAGGGCTTAGTCCTATCTTCAGTGCTTAGTCCTATCTTTGGTGTTTAGTCCTATCTTCAGTGTTTAGTCCTATCTTCAGTGTTTAGTCCTATCGTCAGTGCTTAGTCCTATCTTCAGTCCTTAGTCCTATCTTCAGTGTTTAGTCCTATCTTCAGGGCTTAGTCCTATCTTCAGTGCTTAGTCCTATCTTCAGGGCTTAGTCCTATCTTCAGTGTTTAGTCCTATCTTCAGTGCTTAGTCCTATCTTCAGTGCTTAGTTTTATCTTTAGTGCATAGTCCTATCTTCAGTGCTTAGTCCTATCTTCAGTGTTTAGTCCTATCTTCAGTGCTTAGTCCTATCTTCAGTGCTTAGTCCTATCTTCAGTGCTTAGTCCTATTGTCAGTGCTTAGTCCTATCTTTAGTGCATAGTCCTATCTTCAGTGCTTAGTCCTATCTTCAGTGCTTAGTCCTATCTTTAGTGCATAGTCCTATCTTCAGTGCTTAGTCCTATCTTCAGTGTTTAGTCCTATCTTCAGTGTTTAGTCCTATCTTCAGTGCTTAGTCCTATCTTCAGTGCTTAGTCCTATCTTCAGTGCTTACAACTATCTTCAGTGTTTAGTCCTATCTTCAGCGCTTAGTCCTATCCTAAGTACTTAGTCCTATCCTCAGGGCTTAGTCCTATCTTCAGTGCTTAGAACTATCTTCAGGGCTTAGTCCTATCTTCAGTGCTTAGAACTATCTGCAGTGTTTAGTCCTATCTTCAGGGCTTAGTCCTATCCTAAGTACTTAGTCCTATCCTCAGTGCTTAGTCCTATCTTCAGTGCTTAGTCCTATCTTCAGGGCTTAGTCGTATCTTCAGTGCTTAGTCCTATCTTCAGTGTTCAGTCCTATCTTCAGGGCTTAGTCCTATCTTCAGTGCTTAGTCCTATGTTCAGGGCTTAGTCCTATGTTCAGTGCTTAGAACTTTCTTCAGTGCTTAGTCCTATCGTCAGTGCTTAGTCCTATTTTCAGGGTTTAGTCCTATCTTCAGTGCTTAGTCCTATAGTCAGTGCTTAGTCCTATCTTCAGGGCTTAGTCCTATCTTCAGTGCTAAATCCTATCTTCAGTGCTTAGTCCTATCTTCAGTGCTTAGTCCTATCTTCAGTGCTTAGTCCTATCTTCAGTGTTTAGTCCTATCTTCAGGGCTTAGTCCTATCTTCAGTGCTTAGTCCTATCTTCAGTGTTTAGTCCTATCTTCAGTGCTTAGTCCTATCTTCAGTGCTTAGTCCTATCTTCAGTGCTTAGTCCTATCTTCAGTGTTTAGTCCTATCTTCAGGGCTTAGTCCTATCTTCAGTGTTTAGTCCTATCTTCAGTGCTTAGTCCTATCTTCAGTGCTTAGTCCTATCTTCAGTGCTTAGTCCTATCTTCAGTGTTTAGTCCTATCTTCAGGGCTTAGTCCTATCTTCAGTGTTTAGTCCTATCTTCAGGGCTTAGTCCTATCTTCAGTGCTTAGACCTATCTTCAGTGCTTAGAACTATTTTCAGTGCTTAGTCCTATCATCAGAGTTTAGTCCTATCTTCAGTGCTTAGTCCTATCATCAGAGTTTAGTCCTATCTTCAGGGTTTAGTCCTATCTTCAGTGCTTAGCCCTATCTTCAGTGCTTAGTCCTATCTTCAGTGCTTAGAACTATTTTCAGGGCTTAGTCCTATCTTCAGTGCTTAGTCCTATCTTCAGTGCTTAGTCCTATCTTCAGTGTTTAGTCCTATCTTCAGGACTTAGTCCTATCTTCAGTGCTTAGTCCTATCTTCAGTGTTTAGTCCTATCTTCAGTGCTTAGTCCTATCTTCAGTGCTTAGTCCTGTCTTCAGTGCTTAGTCCTATCTTCAGTGCTTAGTCCTATCTTCAGTGCTTAGCCCTATCTTCAGTGCTTAGTCCTATCTTCAGTGCTTAGTCCTATCTTCAGTGCTTAGAACTATTTTCAGGGCTCAGTCCTATCCTCAGTGCTTAGTCCTATCTTCAGTGCTTAGCCCTATCGTCAGAGCTTAGTCCTATCTTCAGTGCTTAGTCCTATCTTCAGTGCTTAGTCCTATCTTCAGTGCTTAGAACTATTTTCAGGGCTTAGTCCTATCTTCAGGGCTTAGTCCTATCTTCAGTGCTTAGAACTATCTTCAGTGCTTAGAACTATTTTCAGGGCTTAGTCCTATCTTCAGGGCTTAGTCCTATCTTCAGTGCTTAGTCCTATCTTCAGTGCTCAGTCCTATCTTCAGGACTTAGTCCTATCTTCAGTGCTTAGTCCTATCTTCAGTGCTTAGTCCTATCTTCAGTGTTTAGTCCTATCTTCAGTGCTTAGTCCTATCTTCAGTGTTTAGTCCTATCTTCAGTGCTTAGTCCTATCTTCAGTGTTTAGTCCTATCTTCAGTGCTTAGAACTATTTTCAGGGCTTAGTCCTATCTTCAGTGCTAAGTCCTATCTTCAGGGCTTAGTCCTATCGTCAGTGTTTAGTCCTATCGTCAGTGTTTAGTCCTATCTTCAGGGCTTAGTCCTATCTTCAGTGTTTAGTCCTATCTTCAGTGCTTAGTCCTCTCTTCAGGGCTTAGTCCTATCTTCAGTGCTTAGTCCTATCTTCAGTGCTTAGAACTATTTTCAGGGCTTAGTCCTATCTTCTTTGCTTAGTCCTATCTTCAGTGTTTAGTCCTATCTTCAGTGCTTAGTCCTCTCTTCAGGGCTTAGTCCTATCTTCAATGCTTAGTCCTATCTTCAGTGTTTAGTCCTATCTTCAGGGCTTAGTCCTATCTTCAATGCTTAGTCCTATCTTCAGTGCTTAGTCCTATCTTCAGTGCTTAGTCCTATCGTCAGTGCTTAGTCCTATCTTCAGTGTTTAGTCCTATCTTCAGGGCTTAGTCCTATCTTCAGTGCTTAGAACTATCTTCAGTGCTTAGTCCTATCTTCAGTGTTTAGTCCTATCGTCAGTGCTTAGTCCTATCTTCAGTGTTTAGTCCTATCTTCAGTGCTTAGAACTATCTTCAGTGCTTAGTACTATCTTCAGTGCTTAGAACTATCTTCAGTGCTTAGTCCTATCTTCAGTGTTTAGTCCTATCCTCAGTGCTTAGAACTATCTTCAGTGCTTAGACCTATCGTCAGGGCTTAGTCCTATCTTCAGTGTTTAGTCCTATCTTCAGGGCTTAGTCCTATCTTCGGTGCTTAGCCCTATCTTCAATGCTTAGTCCTATCTTCAGTGTTTAGTCCTATCTTCAGTGTTTAGTCCTATCGTCAGGGCTTAGTCCTATCTTCAGTGTTTAGTCCTATCTTCAGTGCTTAGTCCTATCTTCAGTGCTTAGTCCTCTCTTCAGGGCTTAGTCCTATCTTCAATGCTTAGTCCTATCTTCAGTGTTTAGTCCTATCTTCAGGGCTTAGTCCTATCTTCAATGCTTAGTCCTATCTTCAATGCTTAGTCCTATCTTCAGGGCTTAGTCCTATCTTCAGTGCTTAGAACTATCTTCAGTGCTTAGTCCTATCTTCAGTGCTTAGTCCTATCGTCAGTGCTTAGTCCTATCTTCAGTGTTTAGTCCTATCTTCAGGGCTTAGTCCTATCTTCAGTGCTTAGAACTATCTTCAGTGCTTAGTCCTATCTTC
>BLSH010434015.1:0-20796 GCA_018402905.1 Glandirana rugosa
CAGCCCTGCGTGTCCCGAATTCCTCCCCTGGAGGTCGCGAGGAGACGGAAGAGGAGGGCCCAGGATGCCGATGAGGCGGCAGCAAAATTTTTCAAAGAGGCAACCCAACTGCTCCAAAATAAACCCAATGAGGCGGAGGCATTCGGGGCACTGGTGGCCACCAAAATAAGGGACATGAGTTCGGACCAGAAACAGATAGCAGAACAGCTAATGCTGGATGTGATGGTCAAGGGGGTGAGGGGCCAACTTAAGACCACGAGTCGGGTTGTGGACGACGAGCCACCAGCACCTCCACCTCCTCCACCACCTGCCCCATCACATTCCTTGCCACAGCACCAGCAAACCCAGTGGCAATACTATCCCCAAGGCCCCCAACAACCCTGGTCTGGGGAGTACGGCCAGTACCCCCATTGAGGCTTTTTTTGTTTAATTTCATATTATTTTGTATTATTTATATTTTTGGGGAATTTTATCCATATTTGTTTTGACTCCTTACCTTTGTTTGATGTTAGATAATTTCATCTGATTATTTAATTTATATTCTTTATGATTTTATAATAAAGAATATTTAAAATTACAATACTTGCCTACATTTATTTAACAAAATGGAAATTTAGAATTGTGCAATTACATTCAAAATCAAAGTGAAAAAAAATTGCAAAGAACCACTAACATGTTAAATTATAGGAATTCACATATTTCTGAGCTTCTAATATTGAGGAAATGGTAAATAGAAGAAAAGAGATTGAAATTAGTGCAAATTCTAGTAATATCACTACAGTACAGCTGACTTTTTATGACATTAGTATCATGTGTACCACTAGCAAGGTGCATCTTCGTTATTATCCCATTGAAAAAGATGCTAATGTGCGCCGCATTTCACTATTTGAATGGAATTGTCAAAATCAAATAGAATCTGCAACTGTGAAACTGAAGCCTAGTTGTACACGAACGGACACTTCCGCCCGTTCCGGACTTGGCGCATGCGTGTTTAGCACAATACAACTTTGTTGAACACAGCTGCTCTACACACGACTCAACGGTCGTATGTGAGCTTGTTGACACGACCAAGTTTTCTAGTCTGCACATACAACTCCCACGAACGACCGTCGTACGTTCAACTGTTGAAAGCGCCGCCACAGACGATCGATTCTGCATGCAATGGTCGTGAGTATGACGTGTTGAACACGATCGTCGTCCCGTGTGTACGAGGCATTAGACTGGGATGCCATTAAAGTTCATGTGCATGTAAAGGCAGACATCCAAATATTTTTTGGTAATATAATGTACATAAACATACTTGAACCAATTAAGGCTGGCTGTAGATCTTTTTTTTTTTCCGTTTTCAGAATACACTGATCAGCGCTGCAGCCGAACGCCTGATTAAGTAATGCGCTGATTAAGTGAAACATTTCCAACAGTCCTCTTTGAGAGAAGCCAGGCGTTAGACAGACTTCTCTGGAGTGGGAGCGGCCATAAATTTATTGAAATTCATCCAGTCCCTGCTGAACCAGACAAATTTCGATCCACCTGTGGCCAGCTTTAGACAATTAACCTACCAGCATGTCTTGGTACATTTGTGTTGTTTAATTCTTAAGCTTCCTGAAAACCAAAACAGCAGGATAAAATATCAGCTACAAACACTTCCATCATTATCCTTCAGTAAGTTCTCAGTCTTCTAGTATCTGCACCAAGAGAGACAAACTTGCAGACTTGCTTCCACTGAGGTGGAAAAAGAACAAAGCTGCAAGCAAAAGTGTCCATTATTATCATGTTAAAATAGAAACATTTGAAAGCCTGACAGCAACAACATGTTTTCATTAGGAATTGGCATGGAAGTTCCTGTGTGTAACAATCAATACATGGCATGTTTGGGCACAGAGGAGCCAATATATATCTAGCACTTTTGTTCTTTAGCATGTTTTTTTATCTAGTGATTTAGTGTGTATTCCTTATGATATTCATTTTATATAGTATGTATTTAACATTTTTTCAGTTTTACAGTTTACAGTTTTTCAGTATGTGCTTCTATGCTTCCTCGGACAGAACTTGGCTCATTGCACAACAGTAAATATGCTAATTTATTGCCCTCAACGCAGAAAGATGACATATGCTGAATCAGGAAGCTGAATTACTTAACCGGGAAAAAAATGTACCTGCCGCTGCAATATGTAAATTACAAGGCTGGCTTAACTGAATTACAGATTCTTTGACAGATCTGTGACTAAATTAAGATCCATTGGTAATATATATATTTATTTCAACTATGCATGTTTGTCTTGTGTTACATAGTTACATAGTTAGCCAGGTTGAAAAAAGACACAAGTCCATCTAGTTGCCTGGGTATGTCTATGGGGTTGATTTACTAAAGCTTGAAAGTGCAAACTTTGGTGCAGCTCCACACAGAAACCAATCAGCTTCAAGGTTTTATTGTCAAAGCTTGATTGAACAAGCTGAGGTTGGAAGCTGATTGGCTAGCATGCAAAGCTGCACCAGTTTTTGCACTCTTCAGCTTTAGTAAATCAACCCCTATGTGTCTAATGCTTTGAAAAAAAATATGCAAATACCAACTTCAGCTAGAAATTCAGCTTACAAATTCATAGTTAAAATTTCTGCTTGCATTCTAGAGAGTCCCAAGTTTCATGGTTCCTTAGGTCTACAAGAAACTGAGGCTATGTGCAAAAACCTGGAATTACCACCTACATTATTTTTAAGATGCTGGTAATGATGCAAATTTTCTTTAAAGTGATCCTATGCTTTGACCATGCCCTTTCCTCAGGGCAAAGTTTACTTTAACATCAACTCTTGCTGCACCTAATACATGGAAAGCAAGGAGAATAAGCCAGTTTAAACTTTGAGTAAATTCCATTTAGAGTTTACCCACAGCTGAGGACTATCTTCCAGTTCCAATATGTCAGTGGTGGTAACTAATGCCCCGTACACACGGGACGACGATCGCATTCAACAGGTCGTACTCACGACCGTTGTATGCGATATCGATTATTCGTATGCGCGATTTGAACAGTCGAACATACGACGGTCGTACAAGGGAGTTGTATGAGCAGACTAGAAAACTTGGTCGTACCAACAAGCTCTCATATGGCCGTTGTATCATGTGTACAGAGCAGGTGGTACAACAGGTTGTATTGTGCAAAACACGCATGCCCAAAGTCAGGAATGGCTGGATGCTAATTACATGCACCTGAACGTTCTTTCCCCGGACGTACGATCGTGTAGTGCAGTCAGTATGCTGCATACAACAGCCAACATACGATTCAACACGGTCGTACGTGCGATCGTCGTCCCGTGTGTACGAGGCTTAAGAAGCCATTGTGAAGATCAGATCTTTCATGTGGGAGGGACACAAAAGGAGATTGTGTCACATCTACGCCGTGAAGCATAAGTATTTCTCTTGCCCGATTCAGAGAGGACATAGTGCTACAGGTAGGTATACACAGAAGTGAGGCCAGGCATTACAGGTAATCTGCTGTTTTGTACTACATGGGCAAAGCACAGGTTCACATTAAAGTGTATGTAAACTTTAACTATTTCCCTTTTTGCTCGCTTTTGGTCTGGTAAATATGCCATCAAAAGTTTTTTGTTATACAACAATGGGATCCTTGGTTGAAATGATATGATAATTTTCTTAATAATTGAGTAAACAAGTTTATGAACATACTGTAATCGGAAGGCGATATTCCTGGCTCTCATGTACACATTCCTATTGCTTTAATTATAGTATGGATGCCCTAGCCTAGAGGATGGAAATGTTATTATTGACTCATATCTCGGTTCTGTTTTCTCTTTTTGTTTTTCCTTTATTTACACTGTATGTACTACAATACCAAATGGCATGCATAGCACACTATGCATTACGTTTTCATTGGTTTCTGTATGTACTAAAACCCAATAAAAACCTATTGAAATGAAAAGTGTTTTGTTATATTTGTTGAATATGTGAAAAAAAATACCTGTTTATTCTTCCAGAAATCCAGTGAACTGTTCACAATGCCCTTGCTGCACTGAAATTTCAAGCAGTGTTATCAGTCCTGTCCAGGTCGCCTCTTTGAACTGCAGAACACCTTCCCATATGCTGTAAAAATGAGAAGAGAGGGAGTTTTTCTGTAGTCCAGATCAGAAGTGAGCAGCACAGTAAGTGAATTTTGAACAGGATCACCAGGGAAAAATAAAGGGGAAAAGAAACTGAAATTTAGAAAATGAATGCAGATGCCATATCTAAGGACTAACTAACGGTTGGAATAGTGTAGCAGAGAGCAAAGTATAAGTATAAGTCTAGATCGGAGGTATCTCTCTGCAAAAATATATAAAAGAGCTGTGTGGGGGTAGGGAGTTGAGTTATCTGGCTCATGAAGGAGGCGTGGCTAGCCTCCAAATACGCATTCCTTGTTGGTCCTCACTATGGAGAGAGAGACTTGTATCCTAGCACACCGGACAACTCATCTGAGCCCTGGAGGGCAGCCTGATGACGGATCCCCTGTGAAGGTTTTTGGCTCAACTCGCTCCCTCCACATGGCTCTTTTATATATTTTTGCAGATAGAGACCTCCTATCTAGACTTATACTCTGACCTTTGCTCTCTGCTACACCATTCCCACCCATTTGTGAGTGCATGCTTAATATATGTTATATCTGCCCTCTTTTATTACAGATTGTGGATCCCCAGCCCACATGTAACAAGTAGCCTGCAAGCAATCTCATGTTAGCCAGACTTTTACACTTTATTTCTTTTTATTTTAATTTTATTCCCATACCTCCGGGAATATGAACTTTTTTTTACTGATCTTTTTTATTATTTTTTTTTAATATTTAAATTATTTTTGTTAATGGGATTGTTACAGAGTTAGCACTGTAATACATTGTGTTATTGTGTTTGTAATATCTAAGGACTAGTAAGCTGCACCTTATTAATATACACTTTAAATGTTAAATGCATATTTTCTATGGAAAATCTCAAACAACCAGGAACAAGAACCCAAAGGACACTCAGGGGGGCAACAGGTTGAGTCATATCTAGGGCAATTGCATCTGGAAATTATTTTCTAAGGACTTTGGGAGATAAACCCTAAACCACTTCCCAAAACAAAAACAAGATGTTTATTGACATTTCACTTTATGGAGACACAATTAGAAACCAACTGTTGCCACGGTTAGAACAAAAGTATAGCTGCATATTTTTTTTTTTTATATTACTTATGTAATAGGAAGAATTTAATATTTTACATTCAAACATACAAATAATATGAATATTCATCGTAGAAGAAAAACAAAAACAAATCCAGTATAAGATTAATAAAAAAATGGTCAGGAAAAATAAGAGAACAATATGGTACATAGTGGCAAAATTCCCTGGACTGCATAGATTTGATGTGGTTGTAATAAAAGTAAGAGAAGTAACATAAAAAATAATAAATACATGATAAAAAGGGGGGGGGGGCACTGGGTAGGGGATAAGGGGTAAGGTAGGTAGTGAGCATCCCGGATGCTAATTGTAATTGTAATAGCTAATAATAAATAATAGTAATAACTGCAAATTTTATATCATACATGAAGATCCTTGCTTTCGATTTGCTGAAATAAACATGGTTTCAGGAACGTACCTGTAGAGAGTGGAGACCAGTGGTCAGAAAAGTCAGGCTATGCACAGTTCTTAGTGAAAGAGAAATCAAGTATTCCAGATCACAAGGCACAGAATTGGTGTTGGGGGTCATAAGCCAGGGTCCGTTTAGATAGCAGAGAATCAGCATCAAGGTCACAAGCTAGGACTGGAGCAAGCATCTGAAAATCAGTGTTGTGATCATAAGCCAAGGTCGGTTACAAGTAGCAATGGCAATTTCATAAAACAGCCAGCAAGGTTATGTGTGGAGCACACAAATCTGGCAAGGAAGTTGGACACAGGGAGGATGTAAAAAGTTGGCCAATCCCCCTGATTGGCCACATGATCAGATGCAAGTGAGACTCGTTGCAAATGAAATTTCGTTCTTCAGAACTATGACAATTCCAATCATTAAACCAAAGACTGCAGTGGCCAAACATGCTCCAATCAGTTGTAGACCTGAATTCAAGACCTGGCAGATTCAGCTCCTGACAGGACCACTCTGTGGTCCACAGGAAGTCCTCTTTGAGGCAGAAGGACACCCATTTCAAGTGAGCCAAGGGTGTCATTGACACACCCCTGGAGGTGTATAATCAGTCAATTTGCTAGTTCAGTACATCGCAGTACAATGCTGCAGAAAATGGCAATGAAAGGGTGCTTCAGTTGCTTCGTATTGTCCTTTGTATTTTATCTTAACAAATAATAAGTATTACAATTTTCACTACATGGGGTAGAGCCATGCAGCAAGCACAATTGTCTTTACAGAAAAATTATCTACATAACGTTTTTTTTTTTTTAGTATTTGTTATTATTGATTGGGAACCTAATAAATTATTTTCCTTTTTTTTATTAGGTAAAGTAAAATGTTGCAGTGAAAATCAGGTTTGGTCTTTGACACTAGAAATCTGTGGCTATTTAATGGAATCTATAATAGTAATGCTAACAACATGAACAAGAAAGGTCATTTCTCCAGAGAAGAATAAAAATTTAAGTAAGACTCTGTAGCAGCAATTTAGTGTTCATTATATTAGCTTTGGGCTTTGAGAAAACCACTAGCACTGTAGGCTGCAAGTAATATTGAAGTATTATGCAATGTACCCTAGTGACTTTGGTTATGAAATACTTATCTAGGAGATATTTCACCAAAAACCAGAGGAAAAAAAAACAGTGTAAATTGTTTGCAGAATAATTTTGTTTGAGAGGTAACATTATACAGGTGTATATCATTATAGAAGTACTGGGTTAAAGCAGTGGTACATCTAATATTCATCTAATATATAATATATGTGTACTGTATATACATATACATTGACAGCAGGCCCATAAAACGTCTGGTTCTATCCAGGGCGGGAGGTAAGTCAGTAGTTTGCTTAATATTTTCTTTTGTTTGATCTGGTTGATTAGGCTAAACCATATCTGGTAGTTTTGGTCTCTATATAATCTCCCAGCCTGCCCAGAGATTTTGTTCCACTGTGGAACCCGTATATATTAGACTGGGGAACAATGAACTACCTGGGTGGTGAAATATAGCTAATTTTTGGTGAGACACTGTCTGGATGCCCAATACTTTATTTGCAGTGAGTTAGGCGCCTGGGCAGCAGTGGGTTGCTCCAGGTCTTTTAAGCAGGGATCCTGTAGGATAGTAACTTGTCAGGTTGCAGGGTTTTCTTTTTTTGTTCTATAGTAAAACTGTATCTCAGTGTGGAGAAAAAAAAATGAAATTTACTTCTTACAACTTATTAATTTTTACATGCATTTAGAGTAATCAGTCTAATAAATGTAACGTATCTCACAAAAGTGAGTACACCCCTCACCTTTTTGTAAATATTTTACTATATCTTTTCATGTGACAACACTTAAGAAATTACACTTTGCTACAATGTAAAGTAGTGAGTGTACAGCTTGTATAACAGTGTAAATTTGCTGTCCTCTCAAAATAACTCAACACACAGCCATTAACGTCTAAACCGCTGGCAACAAAAGTGAGTACACCCCTAAGTGAAAATGTCCAAATTGGGCCCAATTAGCCATTTTCCCTCCCTGGTGTCATGTGACTCGTTAGTGTTACTAGGTCTCAGGTGTCAATAGGGAGAAGGTGTTATTGCTCTCACTCTCTCATACTGGCCACTGGAAGTTCAACATGGCACCTCAAAGAACTCTCTGAGAATCTGAAAAAAGAATTGCCAAGACCCTGAAACTGAGCTGCAGTACAGTGGCCAAGACCATACAACGGTTTAACGGGACAGGTTCCACTCAGAACAAGCCTCGCCATGGTCGACAAAAGAAGTTGAGTGCATGTGAAAAGATATAATAAAATGTTTACAAAAATGTGAGGGGTGTACTCACTTTTGTGAGATACTGTATATATTTTTTCCCAACAGGTTATATTTTAACCACTTGACCACTGGGCACTTAAACCCCCTTAACAACCAGACCAATTTTCAGCTTTCAGTGCTCTCACATTTTGAATGACAATTACTCAGTCATGCAACACTGTACTCATATGAATTTTTTGTCCTTTTTTTCACACAAATAGAGCTTTCTTTTGGTGGTATTTAATTATCACTGGGTTTTTTATTGTTTGCTCTATAAATGAAGTTAGTAAAAAAACACATTTTTCTTTGTTTCTGTAATACAATTTTGCAAATTAGTAATTTTTCTTCATAAATGTTGACCAAAATTTATACTGCTACATATCTTTGGTAAAAATAACCCAAATTAGTGCATATTATTTGGTCTGTGTGAAAGTTATAGACAAACTATGGTGCCAATCACTAAAAATTGATCACACCTGATCAAACCTGATATATTGAAGGCCTGTATAATTTCTTGAGACACTAACAAGTACAAATACCCCCCAAATGACCCATTTTTGGAAAGTAGACATTCCAATGTATTTAATAAGAGGCATGGTTAGTTTTTTTGAAGTTGTCTTTTTTTCCCACAATTCTTTGCAAAATGAAGATTTTTTTTCACAAAATTGTCATATTACCAGGTTATTTCTCTCACATGGCATGTGCGTACCACAAGTTACACCCCAAATTACATTCTGCTACTCCTCCTGAGTATGGTGATGCCACGTGTGTGATATTTTTACACAGCCTGGCCACATACAGAGGCCCAACATCCAAGTAGCACCATCAGGCATTCTAGAAGCATAAATTACACATCTAATGTCCTGTCAACCAGTCACACTTTTGAAGGTCCTGGAGCTCCAGTACAATGGAAACGCCCACAAAATGACCCCATTTTGGAAAGCAAACAACCCAACAAATGATCTATGAGGCATAATGAGTCTTTTGAAAGGTTCATTTTTTTTCCAGAAGTTTTTGGAAAATGTGGGAAAAAATGAAAACACATTTTTTTTTACACGAAGCTGTCAATTTCTAAGATATTTCCAACATACAGCATATACATAGCAAAAATGACACCCCAAAATACATACTGCTACTCCTACGGAGTATGGCAATACCACATGTGTGAGACTTTTACACAGCCTGACCACATACAGAGGCCCAACATTGAAGAAGCACCTTCAGGAGTTCTAGGAGCATAAATTACACATCTCATTTCTCAAACACCTATTACAGGTTTGAAGGCCCTGGAGCACCAGAACAATGGAAAACCTACAAAATGACCCCATTTTGGAAAGCAAACACCCCAACAAATAATCTATGAGGCATAATGAGTCTTTTGAATGGTTCATTTTTTCCAGAAGTTTTTGGAAAATGTGGGAAAAAAATGAAAAAGCATTTTTTTACACAAAGCTGTCCATTTCTAAGATATTTCCAGCACACAGCATGTACATAGCAAAAATGACACCCCAAAATACATTCTGCTACTCCTCTGGAGTATGGCTATACTACATGTGTGAGAATTTTACACAGCCTGGCCACATAGAGAGGCCCAATATCCAAGGAGCACCATCCATACATTACACATCTAATTTCCTGACAACCTATCACATTTTTTGAAGGCCCTTCATATTTCTAACACATAGCATGTACATCCCAAAATTACACCCCAAAATACATTCTGCTGAGCAAAAGGGTAAACAAAAGATTACCTGTGATTTTAGTAGTGCAGTTGACCACAGGAGAAAAGCAGAATTGTCCAGGCAGCAGGCAGGAATATTGCCCATAGTCAGTACATGCAGGAATACTGTCCATATGCAGTCCAGAGTCAGCGCAGGTAGAATTATTGCCAGCAGTGCCAAAATATTGGTCCTGGTAGTAGGCAGAAACATGGTCCATAGTACAGGTGGAAGGCCAGGAAAGAATCGGGACTGGGGTAGAGGCTTCTCTGGTAGATCCAGGCAGCAGGCAGTGACGTGGTCATTGACAGTAAATTGAATTGTCCAGGCAGCAGGCAGGAATATTGTCCATAGTCAATACAGGCAGGGATAATGTCCATATACATTCCAGGATCAGTGGAGGTAGAGATATTGCCAACAGTGCCAAAATATTGGTCCTGGTAGTGGGCAGAAACATGGTCCATAATACAGGTAGCAGGCCAGGAAAGAATGGGGAAAGGGGTAGGGGCTTCTCCCACCCAAAGCTCTTTGAAGCCTCCAAGTCTCTAGACCCTATTCTGGGAATGAGAAAACAAACAGTTTTCTTCATCCAGAAAAAAACAATTCGGGAGCCCCTCACATTTGTGAGACCCCTGTGTTATGAATCCCACTACTCCAGGGTAAAAGATCAGTCCAAAAGGCAGACAAAAAAATGTCGTCAAACAGTCCAGGTGGCAACACGATAATAGTTAGAAGGTAAGTTATTTTTTTTAAATTGTTAATCAGTGGGATAAAAGTTAAGATTTTATTTTTGGCCAGAAATTTTCTTTAAAACATCTCTATGGTTAAAATGTAAAATCATATATTCATTTCCACATTGTATTTCAATTATTTCTATTCTACTCCTATTAATCTGAAAAATCTTGACTTTTGTAAACTTACTTTGTGAAGATTCCCACGCATTTACCGCCTTGAATTGTGACATGTATTCCCTATGCTCTGTGAGTAGGCACTGCCATGTCACAGAATTCACAGAGCCTGCTTTCTGAACTATGGAGGTGCTGAGGGGAGGTGTTTCAGGGGGCAGTCAGTACAGGAATCCCTGCTTGCAGGCAGCAAGGTACCATGGGATATGTAGTCCTTAGAAATTGATAGTAAACAGCAGAGGAAAAGCAGCAAAGCATGCAAGGAATCCAGGAAGTTGTGGAAAAGAGATGGCCAGCAGAAAGGCAGCACTCACAACATGAAAGGAGTTTGTATTTCCATTGCAATGCTGATGTTATTAGGAAAGTGTGTGGTCATAGATTTCCTTGAAGTTTGTTCTTATTGATTTGATTTACTTGAGCAGAAAAGTCCAAAGGCTGATACATCTACTAATATTAATTGCCAAGTGCTGAACTGAGAATTTGAACAATGCCAACCTAGCACCAGTCTTATTCTATTTCAGTCGTACACTACATTGAGAGGTAATAATGCACTCAGCCAAACACTTGATGATATCAGCACCTATCAGTAACTGTGTTGCTGGCACCAATCAGCCAAAGCTACTATGATAGTAACCATCTGCTATGATAATAAACATCTAATGGAAACGTTTTCTTCAGTAGGACAGCCATAGTTATCTAAGAGAGGAAGATAGTCATAAAACTTACAGTGTCCATGGATCTGAAGTTCTACTACTGTTTCACAGTGCAATATCTATGAATTTAATTTTTAATAACACTTCGGTTCTCTATAGCTGCTGTTGCTGCTGTTGTTTTATTACTGGATATTTAAAATGTTGTTGTTAATCCAACATTGATAATGTGCAGCTGGTAACCACCTAAAACATATGCAGAAGCTTCTTATAGATCTTTATCTTTCCTTTCATACAACAGCATCATTTGGTAATGACAATGGTTTTGCAGCCTAATAAATAGATCTATTTTACAATCTAAATGCTTGTACTGTTATCGATTGTTCCTTCAGCCTAAGGGTCCTTTCACACCAGAGGACCGTTCAGGTCCGCCTGTCAGTTTTTTAGGTGGACCTGAATGGACGCTCAATTGTCCTCTATGGAGCAACGGATGTCAGCAGTGACATGTCCGCTGTCATCCGATCCGCTCCGATCTGCTAAATACAGATGGATGGAAACCCTATTTTCCATCCTTCTGGCAGATCGGATCGGATGAACACGGACAGACGGTCCATGTTCATCCGATCCCCCATAGAGGAGAGCGGAGCTCTGACAGGTCCATTTCTGTACAGAGTGCAGAGACTGACCTGTCACCCCCGGCTCAGAGGGAATGAACGGATGGATCCCCGCTGAGCAACGGAGCCTGTCCGCTGGTGTGAAAGGACCCTAAAGGCCCGTACACACGATGCAAAATTTGGACGGGAATTGTTGTTTGACAGCCTGTCGTTCAAAATTCTTACCATTAGTATGCTCCTTTCGACAGTCGATTTGCTTTTTTCGTCAGACAAAACCTGGATGTGCAGACTAGTAAATTTTTGTCTGTCGACAACGCCACATGCGATTTTCGGGTGGTGTGTACAGAAATCGACACACAAAAGTCAAAAGTTCAAGCGCACATCTTTGGAATCCAGGAACGACCCGGAAGTGTTCGGTCTTGTAAACTGGCAATCATAATTCACAATTAACATTTGTGAAGCGGCAATTGAAATAGCAAAATGCAGCCCACATTATCATCCTCTTTAATGTGATAATAATGAAGAAGTTTTGCTGGTGATACTGATGTCTTTGTTACCAACGTAATTAAAAAGACACTTGTTCTGTAGTGATATAAATAATATTCCCATTATTCTTGTTGTATAATTATTTTTGGAGGTTACCACAATACCATTATCCCTGAGTTTTTAATATCAAAACCAAATTATGTTGGTGTCCCTTGGTAATTGTTACTCGTTTTCTTTTTAATGTAACTGCCTACTCCAAACCTGTCATTTGAATAAAAAAACATAGGCAAGTATTCTTCTCCACATTACTCTTTATTGTGAAGAAAAAAACTGAATATAAATTAATTTAGACTTGCTATCTGTCAGCCAAAAGAATAGAACTAAATCAAAAAGTGCATTATATGCTGAAAATAACAAAAAGAAAAGAAACCATTACAACAAAAAATGCACAAATTAATGGGGGTTGGTGGGGGTCATGTGGCTGATATTGCTACTGACCGCCATGCTGCTGTGGTGGGTGGGGTGGCTGTGGAGGTGGTGGAGGCACATACTCAGAGATATGAGTACTATCAGTAATATGGCCTTTCTCCCCCTTGTTTAGCAGCTGGATAATGAGTTCCTCACACCTGCCCCTTTGAAATGGGGTGATGAGGCGTAGCTTGCTGGCTGTCAGAGAGGCAAATGATTCAGCCTCATCGGGGTCCCTCTGGAGCACCGTTGAGGCATGGCTCAGAAAAGATTAAGCCGTCTCCTCCAGGTTTTTTGTCTTGCGCCCTCTTTTTGCAGCAGGAGGTAGTGGGGGTATCTAGGACTCCACCGCCAGAGAATTTTCAGCTGGCTCCTCCAGACTGACACTTTCCTGTGTATGAAAATGTGACATTATTAGAATATATTTGTTTGGGTTGATCATCAATCAAACAAAATTTACATTTCCTCACTGTTGCTAATTGAATCTGTGGAAATAGAAAATACTATCATTCTGGTAACAGCATTTTGATTCCTTAAATTCATTTTTGGTCACAACTCCATTTAGATATGGAACCAACTTTGTTAAGGCTGAAATATTTTGCCAATAATGTTTGGTTATCATCATTGTGTTTTTTTCTGACAATATGTTCAACAAGGCTATACCTGTGTCAAGATGGGCTCCTCCACATCTCCATCTTCAGGTTCAGGAGCTGTGCCCTCAGCAGAGGTGGAAGGCAGGGTGGAAGGAGATGACTTGGGGTCAGCCTGCTCGGTGAGAAACCACAGGCTGTCAAAGTACCACAGCCTGGGGACATAGACATCATCTGCTGCAGCTCCTGACCTCTTTGAATTTCAGATCTTATTCAGCTCCCTCTTAAATGTGCCCCAGAGCTTCCCAATTTTCTGACGCGCATATTTATAGTCAGCATCTGGGGAAACAGTTTTACACAGCTCTGCCAGCTTCTCCAATGCTGTCTGCCTTTTTTTATTGGAGTATTCCTTGCTCTTGATACTCCAGAGACATGGCAGCTGGCTGTACTGGTCTATGAAATGGGGAAGAAATTCGGGTGATGTAAACTTGTCAGTAATGATGTCTGCAAGACACAACACAAGACACAGCATAATGCAAGTTCATCTGGCTTCCCCATAAGCTGGACCCAATATAGGCCCCAATCTAAGCGTTAGAGCCCATGAATCCTCTATCTAGGCCCCAATCTAAGCATAGTTACATAATACATAGTTATATAGTTAGTAAGGTTGAAAAAAGACACAAGTCCGTCAAGTCCAACCAATGTGTGTGCTTTTATATCAGTATTACATTGTATATCCCTCAATGCTGTGGTCCCTTAGGTGCCCATCTAATAGTTTTTTAAATCATCTATGCTCCCAGCTGAAACCACTGTTTGTGGAAGAGAATTCCACATCCTCACTGCTCTTACCGTAAAGAACCCTCTACGCAGTTTAAGGTTAAACCACCTTTCTTCTAGTTTTAGTGAATGGCCGCGTGTCTTTGTGTGCTCCCTTGCACGGAATAGTTTTGTCCCTATTGTGGGGTCACCAGTACAGTATTTGTACATGGAAATCATATCCCCTCTCAAGCATCTCTTCTCCAGATAGAATACGTTCAGTGCTTGTAATCTTTCCTAATAACTAAGGTCCTCCAATCCCTTAATTAGCTTTGTTTCCCGCGTCTGAACCCTTAACAGTTCCAGGACATCCTTTCTGAGGACTGGTGTCCAGAACTAGACGGCATACTCCAGCTGCGGCCTCACCAGAGACTTGTAGAGTGGGAGAATTATTGATATATCCCTGGAGTTAATCCCTTTCTTGATGCATGCCAACATTTTGTTTGCTTGCAGCAGCTTGGCATTGCATGCCATTGCTGATCTTGTCCTCTACTAGCACCCCTAGGTCCTTTTCCATCCTAGATTCCCCCAGAGGCTCTCCCCCTAGTGAGTAGTTTGCGTTCATATTCTTGGTACCCAAATGCATTATTTTACATTTTTCTACATTAAACCTCATTTGCCACTTATCTGCCCACCCTATTATTTTGTTCCGATCTTCTTGCAAGCTTTCCACATCCGTTGGAGAAATTATTGCCCTGCTTAGCTTGGTATCATCGGCAAATATTGAGATTGAGCTGTTAACCCCATCCTCCAGATCATTTATGAATAAATTAAATAGTATTGGTCCCAGGACAGATCCCTGGGGAACCCCACTTTCCAGACCAGACCATTCCGAGTACTCCCCATTTATCCCCACCCTCTGGACTCGCCCCTGTAATCAGTTTTCAATCCATGTACTCACCCTTTGATCCATGCCGACAGACCTTAGTTTATACATTAAGCGTTTATGTGGATATTGGCTAATACCTTTGTTTAGTATGTTCTTGAAGCACTCCCATTTTTCCACCACGTTCATTGTTCCTAGAATTTTATCCCAACTAACATCTTCCATCAAGGAGCGTAGTTTATGGAAGTTGGCTCTCTTAAAATTCAGTGTCTTTGTATTTCCCTTATGTTTCCTATTGGTGTAATTTATACTGAAAATAATTGACCGCTATTTCCTAGATTGCCCCTTACTTCCACATCTGTGATCAGGTCTGTGTTGTTAGTAATCAGAAGGTCTATGTTAGGAAAAGACTGATGCTTGAAAATGACATGTGCGCTTGTACGCGTTTACGCTCGCCCGTGCGTGCGCACGAGCTGGGAAACGACGTCAAGTGGCTCTATTTAAACCTACAACGCCCAGCAGCCGGTGCTGTCCATTCTACAGCGTGTGAGTGTTCCTGAGCTACCTGATTTCCTGAGTATCTGTTCCTGTGACCCAGCTTGTCCTTGACCTTGTTGATCTCTGCCTGCACCAAACCCCAGCTTGCCCACAACAACTCTTCTGCCTGATCCCTGTGTATTTTTGCTGCCAGCCCATTGACGACCCTGCCTGCCTCTGACGACTCTTCTGCCTGAACGCTTTGTACTGCATTGCCAGCTAGTTGCTGACCCAGCCAGCACGACCACCCACTATCTGCATGAGCCATTACTGGACCCTTCGCACCACCACCAGTGATCCTGTCCAGCCCTCGTGCCCCCCTGTGCTCCCTGTCTGCTCTACCAGGAGACCGCGAACCAGGGCCTCAAGAGTGGTTGCTTCCTGCATAAGACAGACTCCACCACCAGGTGCGTGACAGTAATGGACAGCCATGTCTGGGTCTGTGCAGGGAGCACTCTCTGCTATGGATGAACTGTGTGTCCATCTGGCCGGTCTCACACAGGCGGTCAAGAACCTGCAGGAGGGCTATACCCGGCTGGAAGAACGGGTTCAGGAGCTTGCTACACCAGCGGCCCCAGGAACTAGCCAGGCCACAGGTCACACCATTGTGGCCCTGCCATCTGAGCCCAAAGTCCCCCTGCCTGATTAGATTGCTGGGGACCATCACAAGTTTAGAGCCTTTCGGAACTCATGTGAGCTATATTTTGGCCTACAGCCCCATACCTTCTCATTTGAGGTCACAAAGGTGGGACTTGTTATTTCCTTACTTCAAGATGAAGCCTAGTCCTGGGTGCACTGACTTTGGGAGCAGAGGGCCCCAGAAGTCGCTACCCTGGCCTCATTCTTCCAGGCCGAGGCTGCATTACATGCCCTCCAACGAGGCCCTGGTCAACAGAGGACTAGGTGGCAGAGTTCCGGAGGTGGAGTACAGACACGGCCTGGAACTGTTACCAGTTCCGCCTGGGCTTGTCTGAGTCTCTCAAGGACGAGCTGGCTCATTTAGGGGTGCCTCACACCCTCGAAGCCCTCATCAATCGGGCTATCCACATGGACCGGCGTCTCCAGGAACGCCGCGCTGAAAGAATCTCGGGACCCCTGCGTCCCACCCGGATGCTGCCCTGTGTTCCTAGATACCCAAGCCCAGCTCCTTTCACACCAACAACCTCCTCTTCCTCTCCTTTGTATCAACTGGAGCACAAATAGTGCTACTGCGCCCTTCTCTGACCGCCGAAGAGAGGCAATGGAGGTTCTCCTTGAACTTGTGTCTGTATTGTGGGGAACCGGGGCATGTAGTGAGATTCTGTCCTGCGAAACATGGTAAGTGTCTGCCAGCTGTCTCAGAAGGAATGTCCGCCATGCCAAGTCAGATTTCTCACTTTGTTACCTCCCTTTCTCTACAGCTTCCCGGAGGGAAGCAATTGTTGATTCAGGAGCATGCAGTTGCTTCATGGATGAAGCCTTCGCAGCCTCACATCACATCCCTCTCCAACCTAAGACACGTAAGATGACCATCAGCCTGGCAGATGGATCCCCCATCAAATCCAGCATGGTCACCTATGAGACCGCTCCCCTACTCGGTACCACAGCTGACGGCCATCAGGAGCTGCTTCTTCGGAACGCTATAGCATCACCCTTGTTCCCCATCATTCTGGGTCTGCCCTGGCTCCGGGCACATGACCCCAGTATTGACTGGACCACCGGGACTGTTAAATTCGGGTCCATCTACTGCCGCCAACACTGTCTAAAGCGTACCAATGACGCTACTCCCACCTTGCTCAGCCTAAACTCAGATCCTGATCCTGACGTCCAACTAGCTGTGCCCCCTGCCTATCACAGCTTTCTAGACGTCTTCAGCAAGAAAGGGGCAGAGCAGTTACCAACTCACAGATCGTACGATTGCCCCACGAAGTGCCCTTTGGGAGGATCTATACCCTGGCCGAACCAGGGTTAGCTGCCCTCAAGGCCTATGTGGACGACAACTTGGATTAAGGCTTTATCAGACCATCCATGTCTCCTGCAGGGGTTGGCATTTTCTTTGTGGAGAAGAAGGACCGGTCTCTGCGACCTTGCATAGATTACAGGGAGCTCAACCGAATTACGGTTAAGAACCGGTATCCCCTACCCTTGGTTCCGGAACTGTTCCAAAGACTGGGCTCCGCTGTCATCTTCACCAAACTTGACCTCCGTGGAGCATACAACCTGGTACGTATCCGGGAGGGCGAGGAGTGGAAAACCGCATTTCGCACTAGTTTTGGGCACTACGAGTATCTAGTCATGCCCTTTGGGCTGTGCAACGCCCCTGCAACCTTTCAGCACTTTGTGAATGATGTGTTCCGGGACTATTTGGACTTATTTGTCATCATATACTTAGATGATATTTTGATTTTCTCTTCCTCCTTTGAGGAGCACCGCAGACATATCTCTCTAGTTCTGAGCTGCCTTCGGCAACACGGGCTATATGCCAAAGCGGAGAAATGCTCCTTTTAGCAGCCCAGCATCCACTTCCTTGGACTAGTAATCTCTGTTACAGGCATCAACATGGATCCTCAAAAGGTCTCCATTATCTTGGACTGGCTGGCAACATCTGATAAAAAAGGGGTCCAACGTTTTGTGGGCTTTGCAAATTGTTATAGAAAATTTATTAAGGGGTTCTCCACCACCATCACCCCAATCACACAACTCACGGAACAAAACTACCGATTCCACTGGTCCACCGAAGCCCAGGCAGCTTTCCAGACTTTGAAAGAGTTGTTTACTTCAGCCCCCATCCTGTAGCATCCTAACCCATTATTGTCTTACGTCCTGGAAGTGGACACGTCTGAGTCTGCTGTGGGGCTGTCCTCTCCCAAAGACTAGGCTCCAAAGCTCTGCTCCATCCGGTAACCTTCTTCTCCCGTAAGTTGTCTGCACTGGAAAAGAATTACGACGTGGGAGAAAGGGAGCTTCTGGCCATTAAGTCAGCTCTGGAGGAATGGTGGTATCTACTCGAGGGGGCCACGCACCCCATTCTCATATATACCGACCATAAAAATCTGGAATACCTGAGAACGGCAAGCCCGCTGGGCGCTCTTCTTCTCGAGGTTCCAGTTCCACCTAACATACAGGCCAGGGTCAAAGAACGCCAAACCAGACGCCCTCTCTTGGATGTTCAGCGAAACCGGAGATTCCACACCACCCGACATGATTCTTCCATCATGCAATTTTCTGCTCTCCCAGGAAGACTTGTTATCGCAAATCAGGCGATCCCTGGCAGGCTCTTCTGGCCCCTCTGATTCCAGGTTGCAGGCGAAGAATGGCCTATGGTAGTATGGCAACAAAATCTTTGTGCCAGCTGGTCAACGTATGGTTGTTTTAGGACTCTGCCATGACCACAAACTGGCTGGACATTTTGGGGCACGCAAGACGGCCAATTGCTTTCCCGCACCTCCTGGTGGCCGCGAGCTGAAGAAGACTGCAAGAGCTACATCAGTACTTGCTCCATCTGTGCCCACAACAAGACTGACAAGGCCAAGGCTTGGGGCCTCCTGAATCCGCTCCCGGTGCCCAAGCGCCCATGATCCCAAATAGCCATGGACTTTATTCTAGAGTTACCCCCCTCTCAAGGGTACTCTATATTTGTAGTTGTTGACCGCATGACAAAAATGGCCCATTTCCTTCCCATGAAAGGCACACCCACAGCTGCTGAGACAGCAGAGATTTTTATCAAGGATATAGTCCGACTTCATGGGGTTCCCATCAACATGATCTCGGACCGTGGAGTCTAATTCACCTCCAGGTTTTGGAAAGCTCTGTGTTCATCTCTGGAAATCAAGTTGTCTTACTCCTCTGCTTATCACCCACAGACCAATGGCCAAACTGAAAGAACAAACCAAACGCTTGAGCAGAACATCCAATGTTTTTCTTCATTCTCTCAGGATGACTGGGTTACACTACTGCCGTTAGCCGAATTCACTTTCAATAACACTATCCACTTGGCCACTAAGCAGTCTCCATTTTGGGCCAATTATGGTTTCCACCCCCCATTTCTTCCCCCTCTGTCCATGCAAAATACAGTGCCAGCAGCTCAAAGGGCCACAGACTTCTTTGAAACCAATAATAGACTCCTACAGGACACCCTGTCCAGGACTCAAGAGTTGAACAAGGAGGCCTTTGACAAGAGAAGGCGGGGGGAGCTGGAATTGCAGCCAGGCCTCCAAGTCTGGCATTCTACTTGGAACCTGAGACTGGCATGCCCTTCTAAGAAGTTGGGCCCGAGGTTCATTGGGCCTTTTACTGTGAAGAGAAGGATTAATAGGGTGGCATTTGAGCTCGACCTCCCTCCATCTCTACGCATCCACCCAGTTTTCCCCACCTCCTTGCTGAAACCGGTGGCTCCAGATCCCTTTCCGGGACGAAGAACGGACCCACCTGAACCAGTATTAGTAAATCGAGAGGAGGAGTTTGAGGTGGATGCCATCATGGATTGCCAGAGAAGAGGCGGTTGCACCCAGTATCTGGTTAAGTGGAAGGGGTATGGCCCCGAGGAAAGTTCCTGGGAACCAGAAACAAATATCCATGCGGAAGAACTGATTCAAGCTTTTAAAAGGAACCGCCAAGGAAGAAGTGCCCGCCTGGGCATCCGGAGGCTGCCCCTTGGGGGGAAATGTTAGGAAAAGACTGATGCTTGAAAATGACGTGTGCACTTGTGCGCGAGTCTGTGCACGTTCGCCCGCGCCTGTGTGTGCCCGTGCATGTTCCTGCGTGCGCATGCCGGAAACGGCTCCAAATGGCTCTATTTAAACCCACAACGCCCAGCAGCCGGTGCTGTCTGTTCTATAGCATGTGAGTGTTCCTGAGCTACCTGATATCCTGAGTATCTGTTCCTGTGACCCGGCTTGTCCTTGACCTTGTTGATCTCTGCGTGCACCGACCCCCAGCTTGCCCACGACAACTCTTCTGCCTGATCCCTGTGTACTTTTGCTGCAAGGCCGTTGACGACCCTGCCTGCACCTGATGACTCTTCTGCCTGCACCCTTTGTACCGCATTGCCAGCTAGTTGCCGACCCAGCCTGCACGACCACCCGCTATCTGCACGAGCCATTACTGGACCCTTCACACCACCACCAGTGATCCTGTCCAGCCCTCGTGCCCCCCTGTGCTCCTGTGCTCCCTGTCTGCTCTACCATGGGACCTCGAACCAGAGCCACAAGAGTGGTTGCTTCCTGCATAAGACAGACTCCATCACCAGGTGCGTGACAGTCTAATAATGCTTTTTTTCT
>BLSH010434015.1:36267-48675 GCA_018402905.1 Glandirana rugosa
GTTATGGCACGGAACATTTTCATAAGTATGGGGAACTTTAAAAGGTGTAAAACAGTACTATGTTGGTTTTGCATTTACATAAAATAACCCTAAAATACACTCTCTGGTTGTGTTTCACCGTATATAAACACTTCACCTTCCTTTTACTATTTACAAAAAGGTTAGAAAATGTTTATTTATACACTTTTCACACTACACGTAAACATAAGTCGGGGGAAATGAGACTATGGGATTGATTTTAGATCACTTTGGTTAACGGAAGTCTTCAGTGGATTAATCATTTATCTCAGGTGGACCCACATTAAATTAGAGTCATAATTATGTCAAAATCCCAATAAAATACATTTACGTTTTGGTTGTATCATGACAAAATGTGGAAAATTTCAAGGGGTATGAATACTTTTACAAGGCACGGTATTGATGTGTGTTACTGTAGTGTAGATCAACAATGTTATCCTGCTGAACCTAGAATAGCTTGTTTGCAAGATGTGTTGATTGATTACACCCTTTTTCCCAGCAGCAGGAACACTAGGAGGCAATGTTGAGGTAACATTTTGCAATACATTGTTAAGTAAACATATCCTAAACTTACATTTACAATGACTAACTATAAGGGCTAATTGCTAGTTTTTACCAGTATCTGTATTTTCAGAGTGAGATCTTCTTAATTAGATAATTAGTGTTCACAGCAATATTCTTCTTCGATGTATGTTATTTTTTTTTCACACACGTAAAAAAGGAGATTGTAAAAAAAAAATAATAATTATAGACTTTCATAATAATTGGTCCTTGATATACTGTAGAATGTGACTATTTTCTACAGTATGTAATGCATCAAAATAAAAGCAGAATTATAATACCTAAAAATCATTATTTTACTTATTTATTAAAGCGGAACTTTACCCCTAACAACTTGATAAAAAAATAATGTTCTTCAGAAAGGAACATACAGTCAACATTAATAATTATGTTACCAAATTTAGTGTGTTCTGTAAAATGCCTTCAGCATTGTTCCTGTTTTTCTTGCTGGATGCTGCCATTTTGCTGAAGCCTAGAGCCCCCGAACAGCAGAAAATCTTTAGGCTGACATCAGATTGGCCTCTACAAATTCAGCACAGTGCCTAAAAAAAGAGAGCAACTGAGCAAGTGCAGAGCAGGGTGAGAGACTGTATTACTGGATTTTAACCACTTACCAACCGGAAGGTTTTCCAGCTTTAGGACCAGAGCACTTTTTGCGATTCGGCCCTGCGTCGCTTTAATTGACAATTGCGCGGTCGTGCGATGTTGCACCCAAACAAAATTTGCGTCCTTTTTTTCCCACAAATAGAGCTTTCTTTTGGTGGTATTTGATCGCCTCTGCGTCATTTCTGTTCGCCGCTATAAACAAAAGAAGAGTGACCATTTTGCAAAAAAACCCAAATTTCTTACTTTTTGCTAAAATTCAAATCCAAAAATAAAATATAAAAAAACATTTTTTTTCACAGTTTTTGGCCGATTTATATAATTCCTCATATTTGTGATATAAAAAATCACAATCGGCGTTTATTGATTGGTTTGCGCAAAAGTGGCCGCGTTTATGGATGATGAGAATTCATTTCTGGGGTTTTTATTTTATTTTTTATTTTTTACTAGTAATGGCGGCGATCTGCGATTTTTAGCGATACTGCGATATTGGGGCGGACATGTCGGACATTTTTGACACTTTTTTGGGACCAATGACATTTATTCAGCGATCAGAAATTTAAATGTCCACTGATTACTGTATAAATGTCATTGGCAGTGAAGGGGTTAACCTGCAGGGGGAGAGCTAGGGGTTAACTGTGTTCCCTGGGTGTGTTCTTACTGTGGGGGGGTTGGACTAACATGGGCATGAGAGATCTGACTGATCCCAGTGACAGGGATCAGTAGATCACCCATGCCCCTACTAACAGAGCGGGGAACCGCCGTGTTTACATCGGCAGTTCCCTGTTCTTTCCCTGTGGCCGCTCATCACGGCTCGCCGGCGGACATCAGGTCCGCCCAAGCCGCGGGCACACTCCTCAGGAGTGTGGCGGGTGCGCGCGTGCCCCCTAGTGGCTGATTGCAGATCGCCGTCTATTTATTCTCGCTCAGCATCCCGACTGCCGCCGTGAAAACACGGCGCGCGGTCGGGAACTGGTTAAACTGTACAGGCACTTATTTTTAATGCTTTACATAGCTATACCTGAAAAAGTAGCCTGAAGTAATCTAGCAGGACTTAATTTTCTGACTAATGGTCCACTTTAAGTATAAAGTGAGCAGGTGTTGCACTGAATTTATTCCTCTGTATTCTTTCACTAATATTTAAAAAAATAAATAAAGTAGTCCAGCTGCCAAGTGCCAGATGACCCTAGCCAGCCCTAGAAGGCCAAATAGTGAGACTCTGAACGGTGGGATTCAGACAAATATTATGCTATTTTTTTTTATTCTTTTTCTAGTTTTGCAGCTGTTAACATATACATATTAATGTAGATAGGTCATCTGTGCTTTTTCATTGCCAGGCTGAGTGATTTGTCCTTTCCTGTCTTCCTTCAAAATGACACATATTTCTAGACATTTAGCACTTCCCTTTGAATATTTTAAAATGCTTCTAAGCCATTATCATAGCAAGAATCAGTGTTTGGATTTGTATGCCTAGTGGAGCAAGTTGTATCATTACTACTAATACCGACAGATAAATCTCCTGCGCTGTGCGATGGGCCTACGTGTAATTATAGCTTTTGTTGGGAGGCTGTTGTATGGATAATGCACCCCCACTGCCTTTGCCAATTTGGGGGAGTCCAAAGTACTAGAACAAAGAAAGAAAACAGAGAAGGCGCGTGACCTAGCGCATTAACCTTGGTAAGGGAATTTATTGAAACAACAGAAGTAGGTATCGTACTCACGTTTATTAACTGGATAAAAACCACATCATGTCATGTCCTCTTTAAGAGTCCATATGACACCACCCGTATCCTATAGGGTTATCAGGTAGTATGATCGGCTAACACGTTTCAAGGTTTTTCCTTTTCCTCAGAGCCTTATTGAACAAAGTCTGGTCTGCATGTTAGCGTGTGATGGACTGCTTTGGTGGTGTAACCTTGGGGGAATTGTCCTCCTCCACTGACGGGTTAGTCCTTAGTCATCACAGTTGTGCTGTATTGTCATGAGTAAGAAGTAAGTGCTGTGATGAGTAAGGACTAACCATGGACACTGAGACTGAAGGAACCTCTAGGTACTGCCTAATATAATACATAACAACTGATATAATAATCATATAAGAAATATATATATAGGAGATCATCAAGACTGGGAAGGGAGCTTCTTGGTAAAGATACAATAACTAACAAAAAATAAAAAGCCTAAGTTTGCTCAACCTTCAACAAAATAAAAATTAAGGTACAACTCACTGTATATACAGTACATATGAAAAAAGTATCAAATTCATTAAAGGTATCACATGAACAGACAAAAATGCAAAAGTGTAATAAAATCGGTATATAACACACAACACCTATCACGCAGAAAAATTCCCCCCTAGTCCATCTCTATAACATAGTAAGGGCCAATTAGGGCTAGTGCATATCAGGTGTAATTACCTGCATAGGTCCTAAGATGATGAGACACTTCACAAGGAATTCAATGTCATTGTATTAACACACATAAAGATAGAATTGACTTTAGACATCCAAGAGATATGTGTCTATATATATGGGAACCGTTGATGATCCAAGGTGGAGTCCATGGGGGGTATATATATTGGTGGAAAGTCCCTTCATGTGGGGACTGAGCAGTGGTCCAGAGGGGGTGTAAGGAATAGCATAAGTAGTCCGTATAGTGCCCCAGATAGACGGGCTGGAATGTAGGCAAAAATCCTGTACCCCCCTCGAACTGTAATAGTCCTCCAAGGGTTATAAGTTACTGTTCCCGAATGTCCCACAGACCCAGTCCTAGATGGATCATTTGTAATCCAAAGGTTAATAGTAAACAAATGGTTCAAGTAGTCATGTACTTATCGGTTCTCTTGTGAGGGTCCAGTAGTTATCCGCATGTAATAGCCATAAGTAGGTCATCACCAATGAAGTGCCGCCATAGTTTGAAAATTTAACCTGTGTGTCCTTTGGTCCAATGGAAGAGATGGAGCGGGGGTTCGCCTGACCAGTTTCGCCGATCTTAGCCGGCTGCTTCAGAGGCTTGGGACCCAGAGCAATCGTCCACTTATTCCTTGCTCATCACAGCACAGCACAGTTGTGATGAGTAAGGACTAACCCATCAGTGGAGGAGGATAATTCCCCCAAGGTTACACCACCAAACCATTCCATCTCGCGCTAACATGCAGACTAGACTTTGCTCAATAAGGCTCTGAGGAAGGGGAAAAACCTCAAAATGTGTTAGCGGTGGGTCAGCAACCTGTAGATCGTGATCTACCAGTAGATCCCCAACAGGTGACTGATAGATCTTGGTCTGGGTTTGCTGACCCTCCATTCCAGAGAATTAAACTGAGTGCAATGCAGAGGGACTATTTGTAAAGTTGGAGCTGTAGTAGGGAGCAAGTGCCACATAAGCCGATGCCTCCTCTGTAGTGCGGACTCCTGTCCTATGCAGAGTGATACCAACTGCGCTCCACCTCTTATCCTGGCTAGCGGTCTTCAAAGTGGTGCCAGCAGCAGAAAAGAAGAAATCTTCAGGTCAGTATGAAGCCATGCACTGGGCATTATAGTATAGAGCTGCTTTCACACTGATGTGCTGCGGTTTACCCACACCATGGGTGTAGTGCAGTGTGCCTGCAGCTTTTCCACATAGACTTCTATTATATCCTGCTGTTTTACCACCCCCTAACTTTATGTGTAAACGAGCAGAAGTGCTGCCCCCCTGAAAAGCGATCTGAATGTATGTTGATAGGTGGTGAGGAGCGATATGTTGCCTTCTCAACACCTGATTTAAACACATGATTTCTGTGCAATGCACGCATTTGCGACACGGTATTCCTGCAATTAGAGGTTTAAATCAGGTGTGAGGAGGCGGCACTGTGACTGGCGATCTTTGACTTCTCCCATGTCACTTAGGTAGATCTCCACCTCTCTAAGGTTGCCTACCCCTACGTTAGCCGATAATACTACCTGATATGGGATATGGGTGGTGTCATATGGACTCTTAAAGAGGAATGACATGATGTGTATTCAGTTAATAAATGTGACTATGATACCTACTTCTGTTGTTTCAATACATTTCCTTACCAAGGATAATACGCTAGGCCTTCTATGTTTTCTTCTCATGTTCTAGCATCATTACTACTATAAAAACAAGCGTCTCAAAAAAAAAAAAAAAAAAGGTATACAGTCTGTTATGATGTGACAAAAAAAATCAGTTTACTCTAATTCACAAATTTTTAAATATATTTAAGAAGCCTGCTATTTTATAATATAACTCACAACCATATTTTGTATTATTAAGAGGCATTGCCCCTTCTAATATTTAGTACAGCTAACAAATCTGAATATTTTCAAAGATAACATAGACCATATCCTATGCTGGCAGCCAACTGTCAACATACTATGTTGCTTACAATAAAACATTCATATGTATTATATGGAATACAGAGGTTGGAGGATATAAGAAATACCAAATGTAATAAACCATATATATCAACCAATGATTTTCAACTGCATCCAAGAGGGTCATACCTAAAATAATGAATTTATATAATAATGCAACCTTTAAACCTGTTTTTCCAAAATAAATATGTATTCAAAATTGATTAAAAAGCAACTGCAATAGGCAATATAAAAAAATCTATGTACAGAAAATGCAACAGATACAGATATGAATTAAAGTGCCATTAAACCCAAAAGCAAATATTTATTAAATTGTAGCTTACTAGTTCTTAGATGGGTTGGCTGCATTTGTTGTCTTTGTTAGTCTTTCTTTCCTTTTATTTTTATCTGGTGATCATGCCACTAAGTCTGTCCTGCAAATGTAGCAGTTTAGAGCATGGGTCTCCAAACTATGGCCCTCCAGTTGTTCAGGAACTACAATTCCCATCATGCCTAGTCATGTCTGTGAATGTAAGAGTTTTACAATGCCTCATGGGACGTGTAGTTCCGCAACAGCTGGAGGGCTGTAGTTTGTAGATCCTTGGTTTAGAGTGTTGAGTTAAAACATTTACCATTGACATGGGTGCTTAACCACTTGCCGACCGCCGACCAGCGTCTGATGGCGACAAGGTGGCTCGTTATCGCAAACCGCCCTCATATGACAGGGGCTGCAATAACTAGTACTGTGAGCGTGTGCGTGCCGCCGCAGGGCACGCTCGTGCGCTCACTGTGTCGGGGGGGGGGCCAGGGAGTGGGTAGGATGGACTCGATCGCCACCGGCTAACCGCGATGGCCCCCCCACAGTGAGTGAACGAAGGTCCGTGTATGTAAACATAGGATCTCCGTTCTCATAGAGGGGGGAAGGGCTGTGATCACAGGCTTCCTGTATATGGACTCCCTTCCCCCTGCCAGCCCGGCCCACACACAGTTAGCCCTTAGAGCGCCCCCTCCAGGTTAACCCCTTCACTGCCAATGGCATTTACACAGTAATCAGAGCATTTTTATAGCTCTGATTGCTGTATAAATGCCAATGGTCCCAAAAAAGTGTCAAAATGGTCCGACATGTCCGCCCCAATATCGCAGTACTGCTAAAAATCGCAGATCGCCTCCATTACTAGTAAAAAATAATAAGCCCAGAAATTAATTCTTATCATCCGTAAACGCGGCAACTTTTGCACAAACCAATCAATATATGCCGATTTCGATTTTTTTAACCAAAAATATGAGGAAAAATATAAATCGCCCAAAACCAATGAAAAAATGTTTTTTTAATATTTATTTTTGTTTGGATTTATATTTTAGAAAAAAGTAAGAAATATTGATTTTTTTGCAAAATTGACGCTCTTTTTTTATTTATAGCGGCAATCTGAAATGATGCAGAGGGGATAAAATACCACCAAAAGAAAGCTCTATTTGTGGGGAAAAAAGGATGCAAATTTTGTTTGGGTACAACGTCGCACAACTGCGCAATTGTCAATTAAAGCGACGCAGCGCCGAATCGCAAAAAGTGCTCTGGTCCTAAAGTGTGAAATCCTTACGGGGCTGAAGTGGTTAAAATGATCAGCTATTATTTAGGTGAAATCTTTATCCCGAATGAAAAAAAAAAAAAAAAATGTTGCTGTAACTGCTTACAAAGTGTTAGCTGGAATTAGCTGGAAAAAGTTTCAATTTATTTGTATATCTAAATCTGCTAGTACATCTAACACTCAATTTCCCTAGTTTACTAAATTCTGCTATCCAAATTGTGCTCCAGAATGAAGGCACTCTAATACAGGACGTTTACTACAGGCCAGATTAGCAAGTGAACACAGGGGAAAAGCCTAAAAAAGAAAGCTAATGTTTTACAGGACATATCGCATAAAATGTTCACAAAAGTGAATTTGAAATAAAAGAACAAAATAGAGTCAATAGAACTCCAGCCAATATGCCTTATTTTTAGTGAAATGGTGAGGATTAAAAGCAATGTTTTGAGGATGGGATACTCCTTGTGTTCTGTATATGTGACAGTGGAGGAAAGGAACATTGGGGTTGATTTACTAAAACTGGAGAGTGAAAAATCGGGTGCAGCTCCGCATAGTAGCCAATCAGCTTCTAACTTCAGCTTGTTCAGTTACGCTTTGATAATAAAACCTGGAAGCCGATTGGTTTTTATGCACAGCTGCACCAAATTTTACACTCTCCAGTTTTAGTAAATCAACCCCAGTGTTTCTTTTTATAGAATAATGGAGGATGACTAAAATATCTGTCCGACTTCACCATAATCACCACCCAAGGATATCTCTCATGAAGGAACGCAGACTATTGTAAAAACCGAGGCCTTTATCTTTCTAACCATGTTCTCATACATTATTATTTTAAAAAATGTTATCTCTTTTGATGATTGAATTATATTATAACCATAGTATGCTCTGCAAAACAATGGTTATTATCCTGTAATATATGCAAATACATTATTTGCTTCAAAGGGATTATTTTTCGTTTTTGGGTTTAGTCATGTTAGATACACTATGTTACTTCTATGTATAATGACCTAATCGAGAGAATGTTTTTTTTGGAAAATATTATGATATTGTATTTGGCACTGGGTTATACTTTTTTATTTATTTATTTTTAGAAATAATGTAATTATTTAGTAATAAAAAGAAAAAAAATTGCTTGTTTCCTGAGAGAGGTTCCAACCCTTCCCCGCTATATCCAAATTAAATACATTTTATTTTTGGGGTTGGTAGCTCGGCTCAGAATTTTTTTTTTTTTGCAAACTCCTTGGGGATGATTTCTAGGGAAGTTGCACTTTTTGAGGGAATTGGCTCCAGGGCCTAGTGAATGTGGTGAAATGTCACTTTGTTAAGAATACTTGATCACATGCATAGAAAAATATTGAAAGAGTAACTCCACTTCTGTTGAGAAAAAAACATTCCCCTCTGGGTGCTCTATGTACATTACAAGGATTTTAACAAACTTTGTTGCAGATTCCTACGTTTTGTTATTCTGAACAAATCTCTGTGTGTTTGTCTGTGTCCATGTGGAAAGGTAATCTAATGGGAAGGGTTTCATAATTATCAATCAACTGCTGCACCTGCAGGGCTCTGATGAGGAAAACTTCAGGGTCTGTATCCCTTTAGATGTTATTTCCTATTGGGAGTATCTCGCCAAAAATTACATTTTTGTTGCAGGGGGTGCCTGATATCTGACTTATATCTTAGCGCAGACTTCAGGGAAAATCAGTGAGCCAATCACACAAGCAGGAAATTATGTTTCTGGGGGGCATTCAGTACATATTCTGTGTACAGATTATCTCCAGGTAGCCATATTGCATTTTACATACAAATACAGAGCTGTAGACTGAAAATGAAAGGTAATTTTTAATAACATTCAATCACAAAATGACTTGAGTTGCAATAGTATACAATATATATATGCTATATGCTATTTTGCTATTTATTTTCCTACAAAAGTGGAGTTACCCTTTAAAAAACAGCATTTGTGCTGGCACAATATTGAATAGATAGAAGTCAACAATTCTTCACCTCATTCACTAATTTCTAGGGGAAAATGCATGTCAAATTGCAACTTCCCTTGCAAAGTAAACTGTCTATTTGCTTTAGTAAATCAACCCCCTTGTGCAGTTCAGAATATCCATTCTGAGCTTTATCTCAGGTCATACCATTAGCCACAATATTAAAAATCACCAGAACAGGATGTGAGTACACCCCTCACATTTTTGTAAATATTTTATTCTATATTTTCATGTGACAACACTGAAGAAATGATATACAGGTAAAGAGTTAGTGGGACTTTAAATGAGGTGGCTTATTAGGGATGCCAAACCTCCATCCCTGTCAGTATTCTACAAAAAGGGGGAGGGGGGAAGAAAAACAGAAGGCGGGACTTTAAATGAGGTGTGCAGTGGTCAATGAAAATGCTTCAATATGAAAACAGTGCTTGTTTATTTTTAAATACAAACATACATATCAATGTGAGACCATGCCCTACTTTGATACAGGAATATATAAACACTCACAACACTGTACTTGTTCACAATGCAATATTTCTCAATAAAACCCACATAATCACATAATGGATGACTCATGGCCAAATTGTTGACCAACATCAATGACGTTTTAGGCATATCAATAAAATATATATATCAGATACAGTAAAAAGTCATAAAAACTTGATATGTGTATTGATAGGACCGTTAGTAGCTCTACGCGTTTCGTGACTTGTTATTATCACTCTTCAGGAGCAAGCTTATCTGAAAAGATATTTTATATGGTATAGACTCAAAATTGATCAAATTAGGATTTTAAGCTCATAAGGAATAAGGAGAAAGAGAGCAAATGCCCCCAAGAAAAAACTTACATATATTATACTGATGGAAGTAGGTGCCCATGCCAGAAACTGCAAGCCGACCGGGACCATCATCTCAGGAGCGTAGCAGGAGACCATACCCCCAACAGGACAGCACCCACGGCGAACAGAGGCGGTACAGCACTTGTGTGAGGTGGCGGTAGTGAGGATGTCAAAATGACATATCTGGGAATTGATGTTAACATGAGTAGATATTAGGATTGGATAATGAATTAAATGAATAGTGCAAATATATGGGGAGTGGTGAGTGAAATGACTGAAAAAAAGCATGGTACCTGTTGTGAAAGTAGATCAAGCAAATGTGTCCAACTGTGGGAAAAGTGCTTTCCCATTTGTCCGCCCGCCGCGCAGGACTACCCTATATAGGGGCGCCACCACACGCCGTCCCCCAACATCACAGCTGCGCACTATGGAGAGGAAAATGACACTTTGCTACAATGTAAAGTAGTGAGTGTACAGCTTGTATAAGTGCCCATTCACACAGGGGCGACTTGCGATCCGACTTGAGTTGCCTCAAGTCGCCCCAAGTCGCTTGACATTTGAAATCCCATTGAAATGAATGGGAGCCGTCTTAATATACACGACTGAAGTCGCTCCGACTTCAAGGCGACTTCTGAAAAGGTTCCTGTACTACTTCTAGGCGACTTCTATCCGACTTGTGCCCATAGAATTCAATAGAAGTCGCCTCCAAGTCGGATCCCCACCCATACAGAAGCGACTTGAGGAAACCCTGTGTACCTCCTAATTACCCAGTCACCCCCTCCCCACTGATCACTTCCTGGATGCCGTGTTCTCTGTTTGGTTGTGCGTGTGTTCCAATAATGGCATCAAGAGCTCTCAAGCTGTTCTGCAGAAATACTGTGGACAATGAGGTGCTCATTAGGCACTGCAAGGATCGCCCAGTACTGTGGGACAAGACTAATCCCAATTATAAAGATCAGGTGAAAAGGGATAATGCCTGGCTGGAGATCTGCCAGCTGTGTGTGGAAGAATGGGAGACGTTAACCCAAGATGTCCGGACAGCAAAGTGTAAGTGTAATTCTATTATATTTTTCATTTTTTCCATATGACTAATGTAACGCCCACATTAACCCTGACATTAACCCCTTATGCCCTGACATTAAGCCCTAATGCTCATACCCCATTAACCTACCTTCTTAACCACTTGTCGACCGCCGATCGGCATTTGACGGCGGCAAAGTGGTTCGTTCCCGCAAAACGCCGTCATACGACGGCGGCTGTGGGAACGAGCTTAGTGAGCTCGCTGTGTTCGGGGAGGGCCAGGGAGCGGGTGCGGCGGCTTCGATTGCCGCCGGCTACCCGCGATGGCCCCCCCGAGCGGAGGAACGGAGGTCCGTGTATGTAAACACGGCCCTCCGCTCTGTGTGAAGGGGGAAGGGCTGTGATCACAGCCTTCCTGTATACGAAGGCTGTGACCACTTCCCTTCCCCAGATAGTGCAGTCCCCCTACAGTTAGAACATGCCCAGGAAACATAGTTAACCCTTAGAGCGCCCCCTGCAGGTTAACCCCTTCACTGCCAATGACATTTACACAGTGCATTTTTATAGCACTGATCGCTGTAAAAATGTCAATGGTCCCAAAAAAGTGTCAAAATAGTCCGACATGTCCACCACAATATCACAGTACCGCTAAAAATCGCAGATGACCGCCATTACTAGTAAAAAAAAATAAAAAAAAACCAAAAATGAATTCTCATCATCCGTAAACGTGACCACTTTTGCGCAAACCAATCAATAAACGCCGATTGTGATTTTTTTTTTTCGTATTCTAGCAAAAAGTAAGAAATTTGGTTTTCTTGCAAAATTGTCGCTCTTCTTTTGTTTATAGCGGCGATCATGAATGACGCAGAGGTGATCAAATATCACCAAAAGAAAGCTCTATTTGTGGGGAAAAAAGGACGCCAATTTTGTTTGGGTGCAACGTCGCACGACCGGGCAATTGTCAGTTAAAGCGACGCAGTGCCGAATCGCAAAAAGGGCTCCGGTCCTAAAGCTGGAAATCCTTCTGGGGCTGAAGTGGTTAAAATATTTAGTCAATGATCAGTATCACAAAAACTAAAAATCATTTTTAATAACAGTATCAAAATTTATTGTAAACACAGCAAGAATCAGAAAAAAGGAAATAAGATATATCATAGCATCAATAAATCATTAATTACTAAAGAACTATTCAGGCAAAATACACAGCTTTAAAATAAAATTAAGAAATAGCAGCCGTTTGCCATTCTATTTCACCGGCTGGTGAAACGAAATAGGATGCAAATTGATCCCGGATAGTGCCTCCATCGCAGGTTCCTCGTGTAGCACTGAGATGTGCACCTTCCAGGTCATGCATCAAGGAGTCCTCGAAGCAATAACCATCTCTTACCCGGACAAAATTGTGCAGCACACATGCTGCTTTGACTGCATTTATAGCATTATCTAG
>BLSH010434015.1:51412-72982 GCA_018402905.1 Glandirana rugosa
CCTCCTCATGATACTGTTCCCACATAAGTCATGGGTAGAGGGTAGTTTTTGATCTGTAATGTCTAGACAAGAGTTGTTGACCATCCGGTCGAGACAAAGTCCGTACCATAAATAATAAATGAGTTGTGTGTCGGTAATTACAGATTTGACGACCGTTGTTTTCACTCATGTGAGGAAAACAACGGTCACCAAATCTGTAATTACCGACACACAACTCAATAAAACTCCCCTGTCGTTTAAATGTGACAATCCGACGTAAGTGTGTCCCCGCTAGGCTGAAGCCTCGCTGAAACGATCCGCTGAAATCGCGCTCCAAGGCGCGCTGAAACCGCACTGAAGCCGAAATGATGTCAGTACATATGAACACAGGCAAGTCGCCTTTAAATGGAAGTCGCTCTGTGTAAGTCGCTCTGGAAGTCGCGCCGAAGTCGCGCTGAAGTCGCGCCGAAGTCACGCCAAAGTCGCGCGGAACCTCGCGCTAAAGTCGCCTAGCAAAGTCGCTCCGAAGTCGGATCGCCCCTGTGTGAATGCAGCCTAACAGTGTAAATTTGCTGTCCCCTCAAAATAACTCAACACACAGCCATTAATGTCTAAACCACTGGCAACAAAAGGAGTGTACTCACTTTTGTTGCCAGCAGTTTAGACATTAATGGCTGTGTGTTGAGTAAATAATAAATACCATGCCTGAAACAGAGCTGGCCTACCAGTTGTTGAGAACAGATCTGTAATGTCTAGTTTTTGATGGGAGATGGGTACTGAATACACCCTTGTCATAGTACTCCTCCTTGCAACCCCTTAAACGAACCCCCTATACAAACTTAATTCCCTATTTGAATACTCACATCTCCTGTTTCAGAATCATTGAAGCCAGAGAGTAAGCTTCCTGCACGAAAGTTCCAGAACCAGAATCTACCATCTTTAAATAGGACTTTAGGTGCTGAAAACTGAACAGATTTGCATGTGGATTATTAGTTTTTCTACAATGCAAAGCAAACAACAAACATACATATTTATGATTGGTATGTATTTTTTTACTGGAGTTCTTCTGAGTGTAAATGTTGACATGCTGAGTCTATTGCCTATGGGTGGGCAAATTTGCCCGGGTTCAGTTTGTGAGGGGTTAATCAAATCCTGTTTGAAATTGACGTAAAAATGAATTTACAAGTGAATCCCTTTGAAGTCTATGGAGATCAAATCTTGATACTAAATTCTCACTATTTTCAGGGCTAATAGGTAAGTTTAAAAGGGCACTCACCATACCATACAGCAAGGAGAGTGTCCCTTTAATGTTACTTCAAGGGCAGCATATAAAAAACACCAATTCTTTAAATTACCTGATTGAGAGATGTCTTTAATCTGTATGTGATGTTATGCAACAGTACGATATTCATTGACATTGTCAGCATCACTGTGTTTTGGCGGCACATATGTTGGATGGGTAATTGATTTTTTTTTTAACTTTCACATTTTACCTTGGTTTAAATATATCAGAAGCACTCTGATATGATTTTATTTCAACTTGAACAAAAAAACTTCAAGGTAGTTGTGTTTTTTGTTTATTAAGTGGTAAAAGTCCTGAATTGACTGGTAAGAGTAGCAGCCCTTAATAGAATGGAAATCCAAAGCACTCAATTTAGCATTTCAGAGACACGACAGTCCATTTAGAACTACCTGTTTGTGTGTGCTAGCAACAACTCTAGTTGCCATTTAGCTACTATGACCCCCACCCCCCCTTTGCCATGTTTTTTTACTTTATTTTGTTTTTTTTTTTTTTTTTCTTTTTAATCATTTTTAATAATGTTTTAATCTTTTTTTAAAATTTGAGGTTTATTCCTATATATTTGAGGTTTATTTTCATATTTTTTCTTATGTTCAGCAAGGTAAAAAAAATAATCAGGTTGGGGTTTAGTGTTTTCAAGTTTTTTTTTGTTTTGTTTTTATTTGAGAGATATATTTTATTATATTTTTTATAGCTTTTTTTTTTTCATTTCAAGGTGCTCAATGTACGCTTTTCAATAATAAAGCCAAAGCTGTATGTCATTGCGTACTTTTGCATAAAATGAGACACTCTCACACCTAGGGTTGCCACCTCATCCCTTTAAAGCCAAACACATTAATTACACAGGTTCTCTGGCTGATTAAGGCGGTAATTAAACTTACTTGGTTGCTTTACCTGCATTCAATTAGCCTCAGAACCTGTGTAATTCATATGTGTTTGGGTTTAAAGGGATGAGGTGGCAACCCTACTCACACCACTCTCTCTGGGGTCACAGTAGAGGAGAAGCTGAGATGCGCCAGTAGTGATTACAATAGTGGTATCTCTATTTTGAGGATACCTATGCAAACTACCTTAGTACACAAGTTACTGTGCACAAGTTACTGTGCACAGAAACATCTGAGGGTTTGTTGTATTCTATTTAATTATGATTTTAATAAAGGTTTTTTTTTAAAGGACTGTGATTTTTCAAAAGACAAAAGTTGTCTCAAGGGCCTTCACATTATTACAGTATTACTTTATGGTTGCATGGAGCTCTCAGTACAAAAATCATCTTTATCTCTTTAAGACCAAATACCCCTATATTTTACATAGTTACATATAAATAGTTAGGTTGAAAAAAGACACAAGTCCATCTAGTTCAACCAATAAGAAAAAAAAAAATCATGCAATCCTATATACATTCTCCTATACCCACAGTTGATCCAGAGGAAGGTGAAAAACCACAGCAAAGCATGATCCAATTTGCTACAGCAGGGGAAAAAATCCTTCCCGATCCCCTGATTCCTGGATCAACTTTACTTATACATCTTAGTACCCAATTATATTATCTACAATTAGGAAAGACTCCAGGCCTTTTTTAAAGCAATCTACTGAGCTGGCCACAACCACCTCTGGAGGGAGTGTATTCCACATTTTCACAGCTCTTACTGTGAAGAAAGCGTTCCGTATTTGGAGATGAAATCGCTTTTCCTGGAGCTCATCATGTTAGCCTACGTATGGGTCAGGTCCTCCCTAGAGTTGAGCGAACACCTGGATGTTCTGGTTCGGTGGGTTCGGCCGAACTTCGGGGAAAAGTCTGGGTTCGATACCGAACTTGACCCGAACTTTACCCCGAACCCCATTGAAGTCAATATGGACCCGAACTTTTCGGCACAAAAATGACTGTAAAAAAGTCCTGGAAAGTGCTAGAGGGCTGCAAAGGGAAGTAAAATGATTTTAGAACAATAATCTGCCCCTTACAGCAACAACAGAAACCTGACCCTATAGGAGTAGGCGATGATTTTAGAACAATAATCTGTCCCTTACAGCAACAGCAGGAACCTGACCCTATAGGAGTAGGCGATGATTTTAGAACAATAATCTGTCCCTTACAGCAACAGCAGGAACCTGACCCTATAGAACTAGAATATGATTTTAGAACAATAATCTGTCCCTCTAAGCAGTAGAATCTACCTAGTCCAGTCAGATCGTACAGTAATGCAGGATGAGATGTTATTAGATCTGCAATCTGTCCCTAAAAGCAGTAGTAGTAGTAATCTCTACCTAGTCCACAATCAGATCGTTCTGTAATGCAGGATGAGATGTTATTATATCTGCAATCTGTCCCTCACAGCGCCGGCAGCATCCTCTCCCTACACTACCCAGAGAGCATGTGACATGCAGCACTAAGTGACTCCAGCTTATAAAGAGGCTGGGTCACATGATGCACTGGTCAATCACAGCCATGCCATTAGTAGGCATGGCTGTGATGGCTTCTAAGGGCAAACCAGTGAAACGCTTGTTGATTGGCTGCCCTGCAGCTATTCAACATGTGTGATCAAATACCCAAACCCAGAACCCGAACCCAAACTTTTTTCAAATGTCCGGGTTCGGGTTCGGGTCCGGGTCACGGACACCCCAAAGTTGGGTACAGACTCGAACTTTACAGTTTGGGTTCGCTCAACTCTAGTCCTCCCCTCTGACAACCATAGGACAACCCACTAAATAAATAAAAGGAGGGCCTCCCTATACCCCTACATTCCTTTTTTGTCCTTGCTCCGGAGACAACACCACTATGTTCCTACTATGAAGTGATACCTACCTCTCCCGTCTGATTTAGCCTCACCAGGTTGAGGGCTCCTGGACAGAGGTAAACCCTCTCCTGTAGGAGCACCCTGGTGCCTGGGCAAGTCCATGAAGCCTAAATGGTGTGTTAGATCTGTTATTAGCGGAGGGCATGGCATGGTTATGCTCTTTCTGTACAAGCTGATATTACCTTTTTTTTGTCTGTAATGCATCTTCCTTTGTTCAGTGATGTTTCTCTAGATTGTACAGATCCCAATATGGCAGTTGGGATGTCTGAATTCCACAGCAGCTTGCGGTGGAATGTGGGCACCTGGCTGGCTGCATGTTGGCTATTGGGGTGGGAGACTGGCCTTGCACTGTGCAGTTCTTGTTCGGCTTTCCTTTAGGTTACCAAAACCATGTAGTGTGAGATCAAACATAAACAATGTAATTTGTGTGCAATCAGGCACACCCTTGCACTGCATGGTTGAAGTTGGATCTGGGAGAGGTTGGAGAGTTGTGTAGTGTATGGCCAGCCTCACTCTACTTTAAAAAAAAACTGTACTAGCTATAGGTAAGCTATGTACTTTGCTGAATATTATTGTGATCGTGCCTTTTTTCTGTCTTGAACAAGCTTTTTTATATGTGTCCTGCTTCTGGCATAGTTGAGTTTGTTTCAATAAGCACCTGGTACTAATGTCAAGTCAGAGAATCTACTGTGTCGGCCACCCTTTAGCTATGGTTAACCCCTTAGAGGGTTTTTGCCAAACAAGCTTATTCCTATTGCATTAAACCTCCCTTTAGCAGTGGTTAACCCCTTAGAGGATTATAGCGAAAGAAGCTAATTCCAATTGCATGAAATATGTTTTAAACTGTTTTATTAAGTGGCAGGGTTATCATTTGAAGTAGACAAGTAACTTTTGATATATTACATTTCCAAATGACTCTTGCTTAGTATCCTGTTTATCAGATATAAGTGAGGTCAAGAGATCCTTGTGCAGTAAGACTATGTATGGTTACCTTGTCTTTCTGCCAGCTTGCTGCAAAGCCATTTGCTTATATTGCTAAGCCATGAGCAACAATTCTTTCTGGTAGCCAGTCATTGCTAAGGAGGTAAGGGGCAGTAAGTTTTCTTTCAGGTGTATGAAAAATTAACTATGGGCTTTTTACCATTTAGTCCCTCCAGTTTGAAGGCATCAAGCATGGCCTTAAGCTGGCCCTGTGCCTCTCATGCCTTGGCAGGCAAAGCACTGTATGTTTCTTGACGACACCTATATATCTTGGGCTACGTTTCCACTGGTGTGATTCCAAAGTCGCATCAAAGTGGTGCAGGCACCTTTTCAAAGTCGCAGATTTTCAAAGTCGCATAGATGGGAACGGGTGCCATTGAGATCAATGGATTGTGACTTGTCATGCGACTTTGTGTCCAAGGTCGCATGACAAGTCGCACTAGTGGAAACGGAGCCTAAAGGGGTGGTTTTCACTCACATTGTGGGAAAGTCAACTCTTTCCAGACTCTTCCAAGAGAGGATACACATGAATGTGAAGTATGAAGCCTGTTGGTTCAACAAGAATAAGGATGGCAACACTTAACAGGTTGTCACATTTGTTTAAGCACATGATCTATACACTCTAGAGGCATGTTTCCAATTGCTCTGTGAAGGGGTTACCTGTTCCAACATTGAACAATCTCCAAGCCTTTTTTCCAGGCAAACCAATCCTATTCAGGTGCTTACTAATAGCGATTAAGGATGAACATGACTGCAAGAATACTGCTTTGTTCAAGCAACCAAGGATAAAGATGACGGCAGCTAACAGGTTGTGACGTTCATTAACCTACTTGGCGGTATTCCCGAGTGTGGCTCGGGGTGGATTTTCTGTACCAAGAACAGTAACCCCGAGCCACACTCGGGATCGCATCACTGGATCCAAGGCAGCGTTACTTACCTTGTCCCCTGGATCCAGTGATGTCCCCTCGCTTTGTCTGCGGGCTGTGTCCGCCGCTTAATGCCTCTGTGTGCCAGGCTCCATTCCCTGTGAGCGTCGCGTCGCATGGGGGCGGAGCCGGGCGGGAAATTCAAAAAGTGAAACACACAGTAAACATACAGTACACTGTAATCTGTAAGATTACATTACTGTATGAAATCTTTTCACATCCCCTTTGTCCCTAGTGGTTTGCCCAGTGCCCTGCATGCACTTTTATATTATATATGCCATTCTTTCTGCCTGGAAACTTGAGAATGTCCATGGCAACCAAAAAGTGTCCCTTTACGTCAAAAGTGTTTTTTGACCAGCTAGAAAGCACCGATAGTAAATAAGAATCATTTTCAGAATTGAGTGATACTGATTTTTGGGGAAATTTATCATCAGACACTGAAAGTGACGACAGCGACAATTCTGCAACTGAGCAAATTTCAGTGTTTTTGGTTTGATTACATTATTGAATACATTTTATTACTATTACGTTATTATTGTTGATAATTATTTATAGTTATTTATTATATTATAATTTATGATTTCATGTTTCAAACTTTATAATACCTGGGATGTCTACTAGACTCTGGTTTGGACAGATTTAAGTGAGTTATTCCTAATAATTACAGGCCTACAATATATAACGCCAAATTTCCATGCAAAATAATGGTACCGCTTTCAGCACCAGAAATCTGAAATAATCATACCAGCAGGGAGGTTAAGCCTGTGGTCAATACACTCCTAGGAAATGTGTCCACTGACCTAATGAGGGGTTGCCTATTCTGGCAATATGCAGTCTCAGGGTCTTCCCAGGCAAAAGGTCAGCTTCAATCTCATCAAGGAAAAGATACGAATGAAAGTGACTATGAATCCTGCTGTTTCAAGCTGTCAAGGACAAAGATATCAGCACCGAACAGGTTGTCACATGCATTAAACATGTGACCAATACACTCTAAAGAAGTGGTTTCTAGACTCTTCCAAGAGAAGATGCAGATGGAATAGAACTGTATGAATCCTGTTGGTTAAAGCAAGCAAAGACAAGAGGACAATGCCTAACAGGTTGTCACATTCAATAAACATGTAAATACACTCTAAAGGAGTTGTTTCCACTCACCAGGGAAGAGACCGGGTCCAGGAAATTGGCACATGTCTCCTACCTAGCCTGAATAAACTTTGGGCTGTCCATCCTGTTCCACTGGGATGTGGTCCCTGTGCTCACATGCTAAATGCATCATCTATCAGGGAGCCCCTCTGCTGTTCTCTGGGGTGGCATATAAGTGTAAATCACTCTCAATGTAGAAGCAGTGCAATATCATGGCTGGAGTGGACATTTTCCTTATTACTGGTTTACTGAGCTTCCGTATGGAGGAAGCACTGCACTGCTGCTTAATAGTTATTGAACAAGCTCAATATTTTTGCTTGCCCTCTTTTTCTGCAGGAAAGCAATTGCCAACCCCAAATAAAGACCAGCGCTACTAAATAAGGTAGAGGACCATTTCCATATGCTTCCCAGGAAAGGCAGCCCTCTTCAGGCTCTGCCAAGATGTGCATGAACATGACTTTATGAATCCTGCTTTGCTCAGACAGTCGCGGATTAAGATGATGATAGACACAATTGTCACAATTCATTAAGCATGAGATCAAGACCCTCTAAAAGAGCAGTTTGGACTCGCCTTGTGCAAGGGTCATCTATTCTGGCAAGGTCCAGTTTACCTTCCGAAGCCAGTAACTGGACTCAATAGCTTTCTCAGGTTGACCAACCTTCAGACTCTTCCAAAGAAGAATATATGTAGGAGGACGACCTATGTCTGCTTTTTAATTTCTCCTTTCTAAGGCTGATGAGATGCATTTTCAATGGAAAGCAGTGGAAATAAGTTAGAGGGCTTCTGAATCATCGGATGAGGGCCTTGGAGAGGCTATAGAGCTTTGGTTGGTTGCTCATCTTCAGCAAGAGCCAGCTAGTTCCCTCACAGAGGTTGTTTCTGAGTGTCTCAAATGACAGTGGGGAAAGTATTCCTTCCACAGAAGAAGATGCTCCTCTTGATCTTGATGGTCCGCGCTCTGAAGACAAGTCATTGATATCGGCAAGGCATTGTATGAGGGTATTGATGAATGCAGCAGTCCCAACAGTGGCCTGGGGTCTCAAACACTTTAAGCTTGCTTTACTCCAGCAGTATGTCAATCTCACTGTCAGAACCAGTTTGCTCAAGGAAGATTAAAGGGAGAGATTCCTCATTCTAGAGTTGAAGGCGACACAGGAGGCATTACTGATCTTTGCACCACTATTTTAAGACCATCGTGAGGATTCAGACAGTAGCATACGTGTCGAATCAGGGAGGAAAGCAGCCTTGGGCAGATTGCGGCACGCATCTTTTGGTTTCTGGAGTGCAATCTGTTGTCCCTGTCAGTCTCTTACCTTCCCAGGGTAGAGAATATGTGAGCAGACACTTTTTGTGCACACGCTTTCTGGATCTAAACAAATGGATGTTTCCTATAACTGTTTGCTCAGTGGAGCACCCTGCAAGTGGATTTAATGACATCTCCTGTCAGTGCTCAGCTGGTAGTGCTCTTCTCCTGGTTCTTCCATCCAAGAGCCAGGGGTCATGATGCTCTGTCCCAGCGCTGGATTTTCTAGCCTGTATATGTTTTTTTCTCAAACTTCCCTATCCTGAACATGATATGTTCATGTTTCCACTATTGAGGCAGTTGATAGCTCTGCTGATGGCACTTCAGAGATCTTTGGTACTCGGACAGCATGCCTCATCCCAATATGGCTCAATTAGACAGCCTGGTTATTTTTAAGAAGCCGGCTAGCCCAGCTGGGCATAGCAGAAAGGTCCAGTGGAAGCTGCTTGAATCTTGCAAGATATCCTTGAATGCTACGTACTATAGCATGTGGAAAAGATCTTTGGTGTGGCAGTGATTATTCAATTCAATCCTGAGTCTTCCTCTCATATTGAGGTCTTGGCGCTCTTGCAATTGGCCCTAGACAAAGGGCTTGGCTACAGTTTGGTCCAGTTGTCGACTGTTTCAGCTGTAAGGGTTCATTGTGTAGAAGATCGGGTTTCATACAAGCAACATTATAGTTAAATCAACAACCAGTCGTGTCTCGGAAAAAATCCAAGCTTTCTCAGCCAAGTCTCCATATTTTGAGCCGTTTCAAGACAGAGGTTCTTAATCCAGTTCCATCTTTTCTTCAAAAGGTTGGACCTTTCCTCATATAAGTTTGGAAGTGGTGCAACCTTCATTGTTTGCAGTTTCGGGACAGGAAGATTGGTCAAGAGTGGATGCAATTTTTAGTCATTTTTTCAACATATCTGCAGAGAACGCAGGATTTCAAGCTGGCAAATAACTGGTTATCTATCAGTAAGTCCTAAAATTGAACAAATGGCCCCATCTAGAATCCTGGTAATCCTTATCCAAATTCTGGTAATTCAAGTATTCAAACACTTTCATTGCTCATTATCGTTTAGATGTAATGTACGGCCCGGCTTGGGCATTGGGCAATTCAGTGCTGACCTCCGCTCTTTCTGTCTAATATAATACAGGTTTTCTGGGCATTGAGTTGGAGTGATGTGTGGTTATTTTTCCCACCCTGTTTTTTGTATGCTAGTTAGATCCCATATGTAGGCTGACATGATGAGCTCCAGGAAAAGGGAAAATTTTTATCATACTTACTGTAATTTCCTTTCCTGGAGGCTCATCGTGTCAGCCTAGGGTTTCCCACCATGATATTCCGTCGCGAGGTGGTTTAGGAACGTAGGGGTATAGGGAGGCCCTCCTTTTATTTATTTAGTGGGTTGTCCTATGGGGGTCAGAGGGGAGGACCTGACCCATACGTAGGCTGACATGATGAACCTCCAGGAAAGGAAAATTACGGTAAGTATGATAATAATTTTCCCTATTCCTACAAACGTAAAGAGTGCCCCTATCAGGACCTGTGTCATTGCTTGGGTCACATGCTGGTGGCACTGTTGTTTTTAGAACCAAAGGATGTAGTTCTGGTGGCCACCAGTAGGTGTCTCCCAGCAGATGGACCATACAGGTAATTAAGCTGCATCTGATATGGGCTGCTGGGGGTATATAGGCCTACCCTTTACTGAGGCTCAGATCTTAAGTATTTTCCCTGCAAGCCATGTCCCTGCCTGAGCCTGATCCATTCCTGTTCCTTGTACCCTGATCCGGAGACCTGTCCCCTGGAACCTGCTACCGGCTTCCTGCTGCCACTAACTGGCTTCCTGCTCCTCTTGTCTCTTGTCTCTGCCTGTCTTTCTCATGTGTGTTCCCCCCTTGTATATAGTTAGTTAGGTTTAGTAAGTTAGGTTATTTACTTAGGGTTTTCATTGTTACGTTTACTTTCCACTTGCTTGTTTATGATTTACTGGTGTTGGTATTGCAAGTGTGTAATTTTCTTAATAAACATATTCTTTACTTATTTATCTGGTCCTAATTCCTTAAAGAGGAAGTAAACCCTGATGGGTTTTAATTCCCCTTCATTCCTCTTCATTACCCTGCAATGTAAAAGCATAATAGGCTAGTATGCATCGCATTATGTGACACTTACATGCATTGGAAGCCCGCCCTATCCCCGCTCCAGGCCGCGTCCATTTTTACTCCTCTTCCTTCTGGGGCCACGGACTCTGGCTCTGTGATTGACCAGAGCCACGTGACATCACTCCCAAACATGCGTGCGGGAGCTGCCAGTCACGGCACGATCTCAGTGAAGAAATGGCACGGAGGCCGTTTCCTCCCTACGCATGTGCCCGATGACATCGGCACATGCAAGTACACTGTATATCTCCTAAACTGTGCAAGTTTAGGAGATATGCTGGGAACCTACAGGTAAGCCTTATTATAGGCTTACCTGTAGGTTAAAGTGGTTGTCCAGAGTTGATAACCACTTTAAGGTGCAGCCAACTAATCTGATCGCTCTTGCTGGATGCCTGCATGTGGTATCCCTGACTAGAGTTGAGCGAACCCGAACTGTGAAGTTCGGGTTCATACTGGACTTTAGGGTGTCCGTGTCCCGAACCCGGACATTTGAGAAAAAGTCCGGGTTCGGGTATTTTTTCACGCCTGTTGAATAGCTGCAGGGCAGCCAATCAACAAGCGTTTCACTCGTTTGCCCTTAGAAGCCATCACTTGCATTTCTTGCACAAAAATAAAAAGTGCGTCTACATTGCTGGTTTAAAAAAAAAAATATTCTAAATACTACATTTGCGGCCAGTGGTGCATTTCTTGCACAAAAATAAAAAGTGCATCTACATTGCTGGTTTAAAAAAAATATATTCTAAATACTACATTTGCGGCCAGTGGTGCATTTCTTGCACAAAAATAAAAAGTGCATCTACATTGCTGGTTTAAAAAAAAAATATAAATACTACATTTGCAGCCAGCAGTGCATTTCTTGCACAAAAATAAAAAGTGCGTCTACATTGCTGGTTTAACCACTTGCCGACCGCCGATCGGCATCTGACAGTGGCAAAGTGGCTCTGTAAGGCAAAACGCCGTCATACGACGGTGGCTGCCAGATCGCGCACAGTGAGCGCGCGCGCGCTGCCGGAGGCGCGCCCGCGCGCTCACTGTGTCCGGGGAGGGCCATGGAGCGGGTGTGGTGGAGTCGATCTCCGCCGGCCACCCGCGATGCCCCCCCCCCCTGAGTGAAAGAACGGAGGTCCGTGTAAGTAAACACGGACCTCCGTTCTGTGAGAGGGGGAAGGGCTGTGATCACAGCCTTCCTCTACACGGAAGGTGTGATCACTTCCCTTCTCCTGTTAGGGCAGTCCCCCTACAGTTAGAACACGCCCAGGGAACACAGTTAACCCTTAGAGCGCCCCCTGCAGGTTAACCCCTTCACTGCCAATGGCATTTACACAGTAATCAATGTATTTTTATAGCACTGATCGCTGTATAAATGCCAATGGTCCCAAAAAAGTGTCAAAATGTTCCGACATGTCCACTGAAATATCGCAGTACTGGTGAAAATCACAGATCACCGCCATTACTAGTAAAAAATAAAAAAAAATAAAAACCCCAAAAATGAATTCTCATCATCCGTAAACGCGACCACTTTTGCGCAAACCAATCAATAAACGATGATTGCGATTTTTTTTTAGCACAAATATGAGGAAGAATATAAATAGGCCAAAACCGATGAAATAAAAATGTTTTTTTATATTTTTTTTTTTGGATTTGTATTGTAGCAAAAAGTAAGAAATTTGGGTTTTTTTGCAAAATTGTCGCTCTTCTTTTGTTTATAGTGGCGATCAGAAATGACGCAGAGGTGATCAAATACCACCAAAAGAAAGCTCTATTTGTGGAAAAAAAAAGGACGCAAATTTTGTGTGGGTACATTGTCGCACGACCGCGCAATTGTCAGTTAAAGCGACGCAGCGCCGAATCGCAAAAAGGGCTCCGGTCCTAAAGTGTGAAATCCTTCCGGGGCTGAAGTGGTTAAAAAAAGAGAATAATGAATAGTGCTACATAGTACGTTTGCACCTTGCTGTGCATTTCTTGCACAAAATTAAAAAGTGTGTTGACATTGCTGGTTTAAAAAAAAAATAGTGCTACATAGTACATTTGCATCTTGCTATGCATTTCTTGCACAAAATTAAAAAGTGCGTCTATATTGCTGGTTTAAAAAAAAGAATAATAAATAGTGCTACATAGTACATTTGCACCTTGCTGTGCATTTCTTGCACAAAATTAAAAAGTGCGTCGACATTGCTGGTTTAAAAAAAAAGAACAATGGTGCTACATAGTACATTTGCACCTTGCTGTGCATTTCTTGCACAAAATTAAAAAGTGCGTTTACATTGCTGGTTTAAAAAAAAGAATAATAAATAGTGCTACATAGTACATTTGCACCTTGCTGTGCATTTCTTGCACAAAATTAAAAAGTGTGTCAACATTGCTGGTTTAAAAAAAAAAAAAAAAAATTGTGCTACATAGTACATTTGCACCTTGCTGTGCATTTCTTGCACAAAATTAAAAAGTGCATCTACATTGCTGGTTTAAAAAAAAGAATAATAAATAGTGCTACATAGTACATTTGCACCTTGCTGTGCATTTCTTGCACAAAATTAAAAAGTACATCTACATTGCTGGTTTTAAAAAAAAAGAATAATAAATAGTGCTACATAGTACATTTGCACCTTGCTGTGTATTTCTTGCACAAAATTAAAAAGTGCGTCTACATTGCCGGTTTAAAAAATAATATAAATTTGTGCTAAATAGTACATTTGCGTCCAGAATGAGGAGAGCATCAAATAAGGGAAGTGGTCATGGTCATGGTGCTGTTGGTGTTGGTGGTGTTGCTGAAGCTCCTGTTGCAAGGAGAGGACGTGGTCGATTTGTGCCAGCTACACACACAAGTGAAACACCTTCAGGTGCAAGTAGCCGACAGAACCTTCAACGTTATATGGTAGGCCCAAATGCCGCTCAACGAATGGAGAGGCCAGAACAAGTACAGGCTATAGTAGATTGGGTGGCTGACAATGCCTCCAGTTCCTTCACATTGTCTTCCACCCGGTCCCTTGCTGAAAGCTCAGAGTTGGCACCTGAACCCCATGGACATCTGCAGCTTTCTACAGTGTGCAAACTGACAAGGAGGGCAGTGGTGAAGAGTGGGTGGAAGATGATGTGGAGGATGATGAGGTCCTAGACCCCACATGGAATGAAGGTCATGCGAGTGACGTGTGCAGTTTGGAGGAAGAGGTGGTGGTCACACAGAGGCACCAGCACAGCAAAAGAGGAAGCAGGTTGCAAAAGCGGAGCGACCGTCCCCCAGACAGTACGCCTGCTACTACCGACCACACCCAGGGACATAGCACACCAAAGGCAACTCAAAGGAATTCCCTGGCGTGGCAGTTCTTCAGACAATGTGCTGACTACAAGACACGAGTGGTTTGCACGCTGTGCAATGAGAGCCTGAAGCGAGGCATAAATGTTCTAAACCTGAGCACAACTTGCATGACCAGGCATCTACATGCAAAGCACGAGCTGCAGTGGAATAAGTGCCTCAAAATCCAAGAAAGGTCTCGGGCTCCTCCTGCTTCCTCTTCTGCTGCTGCCTCGGCCTCTTCCTCCACCTCTACAGTGCCAGTGTCACACGCCACCATGTCCGCCACCGTCCCCAAGCATTTCCACATGGTCCCATGGAAGCTTACAGCTGTCCATCTACCAAACACTGGAGAGAAAGAGGAAGTACCCCCCTACCCACTCACGTTCCCTGACCTTGAATGCCAGCATTTCAAAATTCCTGGCCTTTGAAATGCTGTCATTCCATCTGGTGGACACGGACAGTTTTAAAAACCTGATGGCGGTGGCTGTCCCACAGTACGTGGTTTCCAGCCGCCACTACTTTTCCAGGTGAGCCATCCCTTCCCTGCACAAACAAGTCGGGGACAAGATCAAATATGCACTGCGCAACGCCATCTGTGGCAAGGTCCACATAACCACTGATACGTGGACCAGTAAGCACGGGCAGGGATGCTATATCTCGCTAACTGCACACTGGGCAAATGTAGTGGCGGGTGGGCCTGAGGCGGATAGCAGTTATGTCCTTCCACCACCGAGGATTGCAGGGCATTTCTCTTTGCCTCCTGTTGCCTCCTCTTCCTACTCCGCTTCTTCCTCCTCTACCACCTCCTCATCTGGTCAGCGTAACACCTTCACCACCAACTTCAGCACATCCAGGGGGGAAACGACAGCAGGCTGTTTTAAAACTGATATGTTTGGAGGATAAACCCCACACTGCGCAGGAGCTGTGGACGGGCATTGAGCAACAGACTGATGAGTGGTTGTTGCCACTAAGCCTCAAGCCCGGCCTGGTGGTGTGCGATAATGGGTGAAATCTCGTAGCAGCTCTGGGCCTAGCCGGTTTGACGCACATCCCTTGCCTGGCGCATGTGCTGAATTTGGTGGTGCAGAAATTTCTAAAAAAACTACCCGGATATGTCAGAGCTGCTGTAGAAAGTGCGGGCCATCTGTGCGCGCTTTCTGCGTTCTCACCTTGCTGCTTGCCTGTCTGCGTTGCAGCAGAACTTTGGCCTTCCCGCTCTCCGCCTCCTATGCGACGTGCCCACAAGGTGGAACTCCACCTTGAACATGCTGGAGAGACTGTGCGAGCAGCAGCAGGCAATAGTGGAGTTTCAGCTGCAGCACACACGGGTCAGTCGCTCTGCGGAACAGCACCACTTCACCACCAACGAGTGGGCCTCCATGCGAGACCTGTGTACCATATTGCGGTGTTTCAAGTACTCCACCAACATGGCCAGTGCCGATGACGCTGTTCTCAGCGTTACTATCCCACTTCTATGTCTCCTTGAAAAAACACTTCGGGTGATGATGGAAGAGGATGTAGCACAGGAGGAAGAGGAGGAGGAAGAGAGGTCATTTCCACAGTTATCAGGCCAGTCATTCACAAGTGGCTTGGAGGGTGGGTTCCTGCACCAGCATAGGCCAAGTAAAAAATGTTCAAGCCAGGGCACAGTTCTGGAGGATGAGGAGGACGAGGATGAGGAGCAGGAGAAGGAACCATGTTCACAGAAGGGTGGCACCCAACGCAGCTCGTGTGCATCACTGGAGCGTGGCTGGGGGGATACTAAGGACACAGATGATACGCCTCCCACAGAGGACAGCTTGTCTTTGTTTCTGGGCAGCCTGGCACACATGAGCGATTACATGCTGCAGTGCCTGCGCAACGACAGCCGAGTTGCTCACATTGTAACTTGTGCTGATTACTGAGGGGCCACCCTGCTGCATCCCCGTTACAAGGACAACGTGCCGTCCTTAATTCCCTCACTGGAGCGTGACCGGAAGATGCGCAACTACAAGCGCATGCTGGTAGACGCATTGTTGAGGGCGTTCTCAAATGACACCGGGGGCTCAGTGGAAGCACAAGGCGAAGGCAGAGGAGGAGGAAGAGGTTGTCAATGCAGCTGTGGCACCGCCAGCACCTCAGAAGGCAGGGTTAGCATGGCCGAAATGTGGAAAAGCTGTGTCAGCAGCACGCCACAACAAACAGCACCACCAGCTAATAGACAACGTCTTAGCAGGAGGCAGCATTTCAGCAACATGGTGGATCAGTATGTGTGCACACGCCTACACGTACTGACTGATGGGTCTGCCCCATTCAACTTCTGGGTCTCCAAATTGGGCACATGGCCTGAGCTTGCCCTTTATGCCTTGGAGGTGCTGGCCTGCCCTGCAGCCAGTGTATTGTCTGAAAGTGTGTTTAGCATGGCAGGGAGCGTTATCACAGACAAGCGCAGCCACCTGTCCACAGCTAACGTGGACAAGCTAACGTTTATTAAAATGAACCAGGCATGGATCCCACAAGACTTGTCTGTACCTTGTGCAGAATAGACATTTATGCCGGCCTCACACAGCCATTAGTATACTTAAGTGAACTTATTTTTTTTTTAAAATAGAACTTTAGTCTTTATTGGAATTTGTAACAGGAGAAACATGAAAAATAAACCATGGTACATTTTATATGGAAAAAGTGAACCCGTGCTAGAAGATCTCTGGGTTTGTCTGCAGATAGTGATCTTTTTTTTGTTTAATATGTCTCAATATTTTTGGGGGCTGCCCCAGTTAGAAAATAAAAACCAAACAAACAAAAAACAGTGTTGGCTACCTCCTCCTCCGCCTCCACTACAACTTCCACCTACACCGCCACGGTCACTGCCTCCTCAACCTCCTACTCCACATCCACCTCCTCCTCCATATTTTATTTTTGCAGCACTCTGGCCCTTTCCAGGACTTTTTTAGAGCCATTTTAATGCCCAAAAGTTCAGGTCCCCATTGACTTCAATGGAGTTCGGGGTCAAGTTCGGGGGCCGAACTCAAACTTTTTCGTGAAGTTGGGCCGAACCCGCCGAACCCAAACATCCAGGTGTCCGCTCAACTCTATCACTGACAGCTCCCGTGTCCTCTGTGATTACCTTAAAGTGAATAACTCAACGCCAAGTTTACTATATGGCCCTCCTATGTATTTGTATTTGTGATTATATCCTCCTTTAATCTCCTCTTCTCAAGAGAAAATAAATTCAGTCCCTCAAATTTATCCTCACAGCTGAGCTCCTCCATGCCTCTTATCAGTTTGGTTGCCCTTCTTTGCACTTTCTCCAGTTCCCCACATTATGTGCAGGAGATGGATTTGATACATTCTGTCTCCCAAGGAGAATTGTCATCAAATCCATATCATGTTTAGTTTCTATGAAATGGTAATGTCACCAACTAATATGTTTGTCAACAGACTGTAATATGTACTCACAGGAAAATTTGAATGCATTTATAAATCTGGCCTGGAGAGAGGTTACGCTGAAAATATCATAAATATTTCAACCATCTTATCTCACTCCCTAAGCTTTTTTTGAATGTGTCCAACATAGATGCTGCAGTTCAACGGAGCACTCAATTCTCTTTGAGGGCCCAGTGACTCTGGTACACCAGCTTGGACATGTGCTGCATTAAATTGAACTCTGCTGGATCAGAGATCAGTCAAAACCTTGTTGAGTACTTTTTCCTTCTATTCCCATTTATTTTAGTGTTGTCATTGCTTGTCTATTTTGTTAAATCTTTCTTTGCTGGAGCTCCCAGTTATTGATTCTGGTGCACCAGCTTGGACATGTGCTGCATCAAATTGAACTCTGCTGGATCACGGAAATAAGTCAAAACATTGTTAAAAAAATTATATTCCCATATATTTTATTGTTGCCATTGATTGTCTATTTTTGTAATATATTTCTCTGTAAATATTTTTCCTGCATCATGTTCCTCATTATTTCAATAAATACTTAAGCTTTATCTCCAAATGCATCGGTGCCCATACTAAGTATTTGTATCGGTACTCCTTCAAATGCTCCGATACCTGAAATCAATGCTTTCAGGCTTGGTTCTTTCAGCTGTCAACAGGATTCCACACTGACAGCTGAAATGTAAACAAAAAGAAATCTGGAAATTACCAGTTGTTATGGAGCGGGGATGCCGCATCTTTAACAACCGATGACTCATTCAGTTGTAAGTGGAGCTCCCCTTTGACAGCTGAAGTGTAAAAAAAATCCTGGCAATTGGAGCTGTCGAAAAAAAAAAAGCAGCCTGACACAACATTACTCACTAAAACAGCAAGATAAAAAGAAACATTGTTTCATTTTGTATCTTTCTGTTTATTCATCTACAGATCGAAGGGATGAACTTCGATGTGCAGATGAAGTCAGTTTAAAGCATTCTATCAAGTAAAAAAAAGTTGTTTTTTGTTTTTGTTTTTAATTAAATGTTCCACTGTTTAACTCCCTATTAAACCTTAATTGCCTCTAAGAAGCTCGAATTAACTCCTTATTCTCCTTCATTTAAATATTATCCTCCTGCTGATTTTTTTTTTTCGTTCTCTTCTATTTTATAAACAAAACTTTTTAATAATTCATTTTTTTTTGGTTTCTGTTTGTTTTGTTCATCAATATTTCCACACCTTTAACACATTTTTACACGATTCACATTAAAAAAAGCACAAAATTAAAAAAAAAATGTACATATATTTTATTTGTAAATAACATTTCAATGATTTTTACCATTGCTTACAGCTGAAGTGTAAACAAAACAGTTGCCATCAGGTATTGATAATTGGTATCAGCGAGTACTAAAAAAAAGTATCGCCACTCCTAGTCTGTAAAATTGGTATCGGTGCATCCCTACATTGAACAGATAAAATGTGGTTAAGGTGTTGTCAGGTAAAAACTAGCTATCAGTCAGTAGACGTTTACCTTATATACCTGCCAGAGCCTACAAGCCCTACAATAATCTCTTCCCATGCACTTTGTCAGCAGCGCTCAATGCTTTTCTTATCATACATGAAGCACATTGTCAATTTGTTTGCTGTGACCTCACTGTTTTATGGTGCCGGGGCTGCTATTCCAACACCACCCTTACTGGCCCTTTTAAGCCAGTTGACCAAAGTTCAAATGCCAGGCAGTGGGAGACACTAATAAAGACCTAAGCCCCTTTCACTCAACAACATAGTGCGTTTCAATGCACACATTTTTGTCTGTTGGTGCATGTTGTGTAAGGCAACTCAATATATTTTTTTGAATAGCTGCCAATGCACCACAATGCACAAACGAATACATCTTGCTTAATTTTCGTTAATATGCAATGCACCACAATGCACAGAGCATTTGCATCTGTGCATTCTGGTAAGCTGTAGCACAAGTGTGCTGCTGCACATTGTACAGTATGTGTGTATTAGAGTTCAATTAACAATGAACAGTGATGGCCCATGCATTATCAGAATGTGTATTTTGCCGCCATAACATGTAGCGATCGTCAGGCTTACGCGACACATTAAGGGAAACTGGGAAGCACACAAACACCCCACAATCGCTTGCAGTGCAGGCCGCTGCACAGTGTTTGTTGGCAAAAATGGGTTTAAAACAGATAGTAAGGAGGCGTCACTTTCCCACCGCCTGTCAGTAGCCTCTGAAGCACGACCTGAATGCAGCTCATTCTTCAGTGGAAGGTAGATTTGTATGCACATCTAATTCTACCATAAAACTCGCTTGTATTTTGATAACATAAATCATTTGTACAGCTGAAAAAAAGTTGTTGCTGTGAAAAAGGAAGCTCCAGACATAGTTGAGAAATACAATGTGACAAAATTATTGTTACATTGTATTTACTGTTTCATTCATATGCAAATTAAATTGGTTGTTTCTTCTTAACCCTTTATTAATCCTTAAATTAATCCCAATCAACCCTAATAACCTAATTCCACCTTTCAACTTTTAAGTATTATTCATATGCAATAATAGAGCTGTTTCTTTTCGTTTTTATTTTTTAACCATAAATATTTGACCTTTTTTGCTTGTAAATTTATTTTGTGTCACATTAAAAAAAAAAAAAATCACAATTCTAAAAAAACTAAACTTTAATTTGTCTGTAAATAACTTCGCCACGCTTTTTACAGGAATCATAATTTTTACTGTCATTATAAATGGGACATATACAAATATGTTGGACCTTATACTATAAAGGTCATATCTTGCTTAATGCATTTTAATAGCTGGAAGGAGAGCTCAGTCAAGTGATCTGTCAGTCACATGACCAACCAGCTCTCTCTCTGTTGCATTAAGCAGATAGAACATCACTGCACGGCCTACATATCGTGAATGGGCTGTGAAATGTTGATTGTTTTGTGTTTAACCTAGAGGAGTATAAAAAGGTGCTGAATACATCCAAAATACAAAATGACAAGTTCACTTTAACCCAAACTTGAAAAACAAAAACCTGGCAAGTGTAGTTGAATGTGTAAATTATATAACTACAACAAATGAATGTTGTTAACTGAACCAGTAGAGTCTGGTAAAATAATCCAAAAACAAACATAGAAGAAAACAGCACAAATTTTGTTTTTTATCGCCCAATTTTGCTAATATCCCTATAAGTCTGCTTGTTAAATTGCCATGAATTAATTTGCACTGTTTTCTTCTATGTTGTTTCTTAACCCAAGCTTGGTGACTCTCCAAGGAATATACTGTGATTACCTACATTTTTTAAACATTTAATCTGCTCTTTTGCCTAATGCAACACTAATAAGCATATCAAATTGGAATTCATACTTTTGCAAATTTGCATATAAAATCCTTTTTTGTTAAACCTATAAACCTTAACTGACTAAATGCCAAGATTATTATTTACAAAGACAATCTTTGTCTCTTTAAACCAGCAGCAGAGCTAAGCTGCATTGTGATAAGGAAAACATCTTTACAGGTTTCAGTTTAGGGATACACTTTGGGAACACAAAACATTCTGTAAAAAGAAACTGCCCAGCATACAGTTATTAATTTAACCACTTCAGCCCCGGAAGGATTTGCCCCCTTCCTGACCAGAGCCCTTTTTGCGATTCGGCGCTGCGTCCCTTTAACTGAAAATTGCGCGGTCGTGCGGCGTTGTACCCAAACAAAATTTGCGTCCTTTTTTTCCCACAAATAGAGCTTTCTTTTGGTGGTATTTGATCCCCTCTGCGTCATTTCTGATCGCCGCTATAAACAAAAGAAGAGCGACAATTTTGCAAAAAAACCCAAATTTCTTACTTTTTGCTAAAATACAAATCCAAAAAAAAAAAAAAAAAAAAATTTTTTTCCTCGGTTTTGGCCGATTTATATTCTTCCTCATATTTGTGATAAAAAAAAATCGCAATCAGCGTTTATTGATTGGTTTGCGCAAAAGTTGCCGCGTTTATGGATGATGAGAATTAATTTCTGGGGTTTTTATTTTTTTTTTATTTTTTACTAGTAATGGCGGCAATCTGCGATTTTTAGCGGTACTGCGATATTTCAGCGGACATGTCGGAACATTTTGACACTTTTTTGGGACCATTGGCATTTATACAGCGATCAGTGCTATAAAAATGCACTGATTACTGTGTAAATGCCATTGGCAGTGAAGGGGTTAACCTGCAGGGGGTGCTCTAAGGGTTAACTATGTTCCCTGGGCGTGTTCTAACTGTATTTGGGCTGCCCTGACTGGGGAAAGGAAGTGATCACAGCTTTCAT